>OMKY01246842.1:0-13801 GCA_900302395.1 Bregmaceros cantori | reverse complement strand
TCAAGAGCCACGTTGGCTCTGCATTGCGTAATCTGCTTTTAACCGACGCAACTGTGTATATGGCGACATCTTGTGGCCACATGAAAGCTATTCAGATGCCACGGATGGACGAGTCCATTACTTTCCGCCGACAAATTAAAAGGTGTCTACCGTCATTGCTTGAACTACACTCATCATTGATTATAGCTTAATTCATAATCAGACATTTTACATGCTGTCACTTTCATCTTATCAAGTAAGTAAACATTCCAGAACCCTAATGAAAACATGCCAGAACCAACGAATCGTCCATGCATCGCACGCGATTAGAATGTACGCTGTAGCGGCGTGCGTTGCGTGGACGTTTCGTTGGTTCTGGCTCGCCAGGCTAATTGTCAACGGGGGTGTTCCTTGACGAGAGTGTTCAATGGGGTCGCTCACCTTGGGACACCACCGGGAAGAACCTATGATGCAGGGCAGGCTAGCTTGAATTGTGATATAATGTCTCGACTAGGTAACATTCACGAAGGATAGAACTCACTATTTTGACCCAACTCGACATCTGTCCCCTGGACAATATACGTGTCGTCAGTCTCTTCTTGTATTTTCTTCGCCGCTGACCCTTTCGAATTCTAATCCAAGTTCCAATTCTTCATTGGTAGCCAGAGATGGGCAGTAACACATTACATTTACTCTGTTACAAATTTTTGGTGTACTTGTTTTACTTTTGGAGTACATTTTTCACAAGTTACTTTTTACTTTTACTCAAATAAATTTGAGGTGAAAATTAACTACTTTTCACTGAAATGTCAGTAAAAAGTACTAGTTACATTAACTTGGCCTTTAGCGACAACCATTGGGAACTGTGGGCTCTTGGACGCTCTCTCGGGCATTTTCTCTCTGTCTCGCTCGGGCTCTTTCTCTCTCTAATATTACACACATACACAAATTACTCCATCCAGGAGGATATGAAAAGCAGGGTGATTTCTGGGAATCAATGAGGGGCATTCAATTACATTTTGAAAAGAGAATTTGTCCTAATTTATTTAATTTTTTTACTGAAAGTTACACAGTACTTTCACTACTTAAGTAACTTTTTTGTGGAGTACTTTTTTACTTTTACTTGAGTAACTATTTGGATGACTACTTTTGACTTTTACTTGAGTAATATTTTGCTGAGGTAACAATACTTTTACTTAAGTAATTTGTATGGCTACTCTGCCCATATCTGTTGGTAGCCATCATCACATGATGGCTAAAGTAACGCTAGAGTAACATGATGATCACGTTACTTTTCAAAAGGTGCAATTAATGCAATGCAAGACACGCGAGCGGGACCGCACGTGACTTCTTGATTTTATGGGTCCGATATAAAAAAAAAAAAAAAAAAAATCAACCAATTGGGTTTGTTAGATTGAATGGCGGGATCTTATCTGCAGATACAATCTCGCGAGATTCACCTCCCTGGGGCTTAATGAGCGTCCATCATCATATTTGTGGCCCTTTAAACGTTTTCGTTTTAAAAAGGATACGGGTCGTTTACTCCGAAAGTCGTTTAGTCACCGCGGCACCACGGGTTAACCCTAAGCCTAAACCTAGCCCTAAACTAACTCCAACGCTGATCCTAGCCCTACCTTAACCCCTTCCCAGAACCCCAAATACAGAGTGTTGTGACGAAACGACCTGCCCCCGTTTAGAAATGACACATGCGATATGATATGTAAGCAAAAGACAGTATTTTACATGCAGTCGAAATCCCTCTGTAAATAACTAGACTACTCACACATTATATAATATACACACACACAGTCATGACTGACAGATAAAACAGCCGTCCATTTGTGTATTTTATGTTTATTAATTAAGCACATTGGAAAAAGAACAGCAACACCGACATTCAGCAATACATTATGGTTCAATGCCACAGACCGTTAAACCATTTAATTTGCACATTACAGCTGATAAGTCTTTACAAGCCCGTACACATCAGAGCAAGTTTGCTTAATGACACCAGCTACAGTTGGACCAGTGGGATCCTGATTGGGGGGCGTTTGATTTCTCGTCAAGAGACGCACAGCTACATTTCTCTTAATCCGATATGCCCACAAAAATGTATAAAGGACCGTTTTGTTTTTTTGTTTTTTAAAATATTTTCTTCATTGTCTTGTGGAAGCCAGCTGATGCTTATTGCCAATCCCAGGTAAAGTCTTGGGGAACGTACGAGAGCCACTGATAAATGCACTCGTATAGGAGTTTGCAAAGCTCCATCACATAAGGGGGACACACAGCAAAAATTCATTGAAAGGTTCTCTGGCCAACAGGAACTGTGAACAGAGTCATGGAGAATATACAACACACACTGTTCTCTATGGTTTAAGGGACACCCATTGCATTGATTGTGGGACCATACATCTTTATATGCAGGTTTATACAACTAAAATTACATCAAGTACTGATGTACTAATGAATATGGCAATGATGATTTCTCACTTGTCATGGATATAACAGTCTAAAGTTTGGGAGTTATGAGACCACCAAAACGGTATTGCAATCCAAATGGTCTCTTAATGACTATCTTTCCTGGTCTCTTAAACCATATTAGACACGCACAGCGAGTGATGTGAAAAGGTTTGCCCCTCTTTTTATTTACACATTTTCCACACATTCAGAGCATAAAATTGTAATATTTGAAAGAAATAACAAATCACAACTTATAATATTAGAGCTGAAAAGTTGGACTTGCCATTTTGTTAATTTTTTTAAACACTACAACTGAAGAATCAACCCACGTTTGCACTTTGCACGTGGCCATACACACTTGTGGGAGCGAACCTACATTTTAAGCGATATCCTTAAGTCAGCATTTCTCAATATTTACCCATTTGATGTTTTCTGTTGATGCTCTAAATGATGAAAAATAAAAACGGGTAATCAGGAAGGGAGGGCAAACACTTTCCCACCAAGCACATCCAATCGCACAGAGTTCATGGTGAGGTGCAAGATGAAATGGTTGTTCAAACATACGTTCTAGCCAGCCAGAGTAGCTTTTAAGGATGGAGATCAGATCTAAAACATTGCACATCAAAGTAAAAAAAAAGAAAAAGAAACACTGCTAGAAGCCGTTAAAAAACACATCGTGGTGGATGTCAACTGTAGCCTTCATATAATTTATCGCATCTCTTTTTCAAAATCAATGTCAACTATGTACACATTTCAATTTTACGATGAGCAATGCATTCTGCGTATTTGAAGTTAGCAGAAGTGCCATTGTCTGATATCTTTAAATATAAAACACAATTTCTTGACAGAAAATTAGCATACAGAAAAATGTATGCTCAACGCCATCAGTCCAGAAACCAGTAAAAAAATAAAATAAATTGTGAATGATGGATTCTCAAAGCTTACCTAAGTCAAGGTACCTTTCATTATTAGGTTCTTAATGGTAATTCTAGTTCCTGTAGTTTGGATGCTGAAAGGCCCATTCATACCTCACGAACTACAGATACGGTGGAGCGTTTCACATCATCTCTCCGTTGATTAGGTACATAAATTGACAGGGATCTAGGAACCTTATGATTACGTGTGAAAGGATGAAATGGAGCAATACTACCGGGAAATATGGGGGCGCTACTGAGTATAACTGTTGTTGCACACGGTAACGTAAAAGACGCTCGGAGGTATGAAGACGGCAACGCGTGTATTACGTACGTAATCGGCCACACGTAGGGTATGAATCAGCCTTAACAAGGATGTGGAACTTGACTCGCCTCTGCTGCGCTTAGTCTAAACTGGTGTCGAATCGATTTGAAGGAGTCCACGTCGCCGCTTTGACAGAACTGAATCCACCATACATGAACTCAAGTGTGGTACATGCAATTCAGCAGGCACACTTTCCACCGTTTACAAACGGCTCATAAACATATCGGTTAATTTTAAGATTTCCCCCGGGGCACCCAGCAAAAGCGACAAGCATCACGACTAAAGCCAGAGAGAGATCAAGAAACCAAGGCCTCACAGAATGCAAAGGCTCCGGCTCGTAATCCCCTCGGTTGCCATCAGCTGCGCAGGACGGAGACGATTGCAGTAAAAAGAGTCCTGACAGAACCCCGTGGGGGATTCTACCCACAACTTGTCATTGCAACGGACCAATCTTTTTTTATGTACAGTACTGAGCTTTGGTGCCTCTAAAGAATGATGACCAATGACGACAGAGGGTGGGAAGGCCAGATAATGATATGAAATTACGGTAGATAGTGACTCCTGGAATCTTGACATACCATATTGGGGAAAAGTCTAAATGACATCATACGGCAAAGTCTTTTGTAGGCCTGAAGATTGAGTCTTTGTAGATGATGTCAGAGTACTGAATGTCAATATATAAATAGAGTGGTAAACACAAATGTCCCCAGAAAGTAGCGAGCCAGGCTTCATATTACCATCGTTGGATAGAATTCGTACAGAATATTTGGAGGGCATTCATACATCAGTGCAAATATCATTAAAAAAAGGTTGGCACTGAAAAAAAAATGGAAATATTTATGAAATCATTGGCAAAAGCTTGAAATCCGTGATTAAACCTTAAGACATCTTGTCATCGTCAAACAGAATTCTTGACTATGGGACAAGCTGGCAGCCGATTGGTCCATTGGAATGACATTTATTGTCAACACAAAGTGTTTTGAGACCTGGTTTTGAATGAGTGCTAAATGCTGTAGCCAATGATGGTATAAACCTAGACCAGTTAGTGTAGCTAGTATCAAGGATGCAAAGTTATTTCAATGACATTAATTCAATAACAAGGCAGCTGTTTATTTCTATAGCTCCATGAGGCTTGCGACTTTAAAAAACTGGACACAGTCTACCAAACTTGAGTAGCCCATTGCTTTGTTAAAAATGAAGTTACCAGATACTATAATGGAATACACCTGGTAAAGTTTAGCATAGGCCATAGGCTGGACTCTTAATGTTCAAATCAGGGATCAATAAAATATAACTTAATTGATTCTTTCAACAGCTAAATAATTACTGAAGCTACAGGTGGAGACTGTTTACAAACAGGTTCTTTTCATTAATAATAATAATAAATAAGTTATTAACTTACAAATACAAATTATTATTTGTACCGATTTTAAATGTACATTCTACACATTTCAAAATTTGACAAACTTGCATGTTTGTCACATATTTACTTATTTCATGTTACTAATGGAATGATATCCCCACTGGAGTAATTACAGAGCCGTTGAAAAATATATATATATATATCAATTTATGTTATTAAATATATATATCAATTTATGTTATTAACGTTTATGTTTTATGAAGGTTACGTCTTAAAAAAAAAGTATCAAAAATAATGAGCGTTTTGAATCATTTGTACCGAGCATTAAAGTAATGCCCGGGGAAAGTAAAATATCTGAATAAAAGTATTCCCCAATCTGAAGTATCTCAGCCTCTGCATCCTATCCGCTACTAGTAACACCAACACAGGCCTAGTTTGTGACCATTGTACTGGGCGTTCAAAAACATTACAACTTGGCAGACGGAATGGTGAGCGATCGAGAAGAGCGCGCAGATATGAAGGACAGTGTATATGAGGACCATCCACCAAATCACACTGTCCAATTCAACTTAAGTATTACTTTCATATCAAAAATATATAAGAGGATCTAGAGAAATAAAAACACGTACAATATCAAATATGTACAAATTGTATGGAAGGAGAAATTAGCAAACGCCGCATATTTACACACTAAGCTGTGCTTAATGCCAATAACATTTTTGTTGTTGTTGAAAGAGCAACACATAACAACACACTTTGTCGCCGCAATGGACGACATTAATGCTGTCAATCAATTTTGCTATTGTCAAAAATATTTTGCCGTTATTCTCCGAGTAAAAATAACAATTCTTCTTCAATGTTGACATGCTAGGGTCGGCACTTCAGCATGTTGGAACATCGTAGACAGTTTTCTGACAGGATACCGATGTTGGAGACTAAAAAAAAAGTCTGCGGACAGAACAAGAGTTTGATTAGCTTTAATCCACAGTACAGATATTCAAACATTTAATCAAACAATTAATCAAATGTCTGTCCAGCCCAATCATAAATTGTAAACACATATTATGGGCTAGAATATGTACATTTGAGAATTGAGAGGCCACCATGGCAAAATACAATTGTTTTTGCGTTTCTTAAACAACTTCATATAAGCAAATTAGTTCCAGCTCAAGTGGCAATTCCAACTTTTTATTCAAAGCGTCGTATTTCAATTGCATGCCTTTTTCACTGTGAGGATTGGTGGATATCTTCTGCCCTCTTATGGCCATATACAGTAGCCCACGAGGCGGCGCAACGTGCATGCACTGCAGCACATCTCCACGGGCATTCACTCTTGGAAGCCTTTGTAAGCAATGGAACTATATATGAAAATTGGGGAAAAAATGCCGAAAAATACTGATCTTGGTAATTCTTTTGGTATTTTGTCCACCTCTAGGTTGTGTCTTCTAAACCTTCTATTACACCCCTACAACTACTACACAGTTTTATTCCAAGTTACATTTTTCATGGCGGGAAAACACCCATGGCAACTTTGTGCTGTCAACATATAGACAGTGATGGGCAGTAACGCATTACATTTACTCCATTACACATTTTTTGTGTCCTTTTAACTTTCTGGGCACATTTTTAACAAGTTACTTTCTACTTTTACTTGAGTAAATTTGAGGTGAAAATCACTCTCTCTCTCCCTTCCTCCCCCTCCCATTCCAGGAGGATATGAAAAGTGGGGAGAATTTGTCCTATGAGAAGTTACTCAGTACTTTCGCTACTTGAGTAACTTTTTGGATGACTACTTTTTACTTTTACTTGAGTAATATTTTGCTGAGGTAACCATACTTTTACATAAGTAATATTTCTGGCTACTCTGCCCATATCTGCAAGCCAATGTCGCCGTTTGCAGTATTTTCAAACTGCCGCCGTAATAGTTTCATGTGCAAAACGTTGCCAAGGGCTGCACCAAAGTCAGCACCCACCTCAGTGCCTTTGGAACTTTGAGCTGGACCCGCTGGTGGGCTCGTCGCTGTGTCTCTTTCCACTGTGGCCAGTGTGCAGGCGGATTCCTGCACAGGACGCTGCAATCAAAGCCACACCGACATAGCCGTCAGTACAAACTTCCATATTGAAACAAACAGTGAGTTAAAAAAAAATAGAGGTTTGGATGTTTTTTGTTAAATCATATGTTCTTTCTCGAGCTGCAACCAATTAAAACGATGATAATTGATCAATCGGCAGTGATTAATCGTTTCCTTATTCGGCCCATCTTCCGCTCAAACGTGATTAATATTTATTGTTCCCAATGCCAGTCGCCATTCCCAGTGTCAGTGTGTCATGCTCAATCTGAGATGAAAAATGAACCGATTAATCAATTAATTTTCACTAAAAATGGGCGATTAATCGATCAAAATAATCGCTAGTTGCAGCTCTCAATAGTCGATACTGCCTGCGAGTATAGCTATTAGCTTAGACCCGTAGACCCAATTGCCTATGGCACTGAACATTCATTTATTTCAACCATCAAACCTCTTATGGGCGCACAGCAGGTTATCGGTGCTGGCACAGTTATGTCATGCTCGTCCCATAAGACCATATGTCCTCGAAGCCCGGCTGAGTCATGCACTAGTGGTCCTTCAGCATGCTGTGCTCGGCTGTGAGTCACTCGGCACCACGCACAACATGATATTCTCTTTCTCTGGCTGGAAATTGAAATGAAAACTGTGGCAACAGTGTGGCCTTGTTGTTTGCACAAGTGCCACTTAGGCAAAGTGGTAGATCTGACAAAACATGCGCTGTTGGAACAATGTCTGGGAAATAATATATTCGGTAGCGCAATCGTAACATAATTACCAACTACTAAGTAAGGTACCGCTAAGGAACTACTCGACAGCCTACACAAACGTGTAATTACTTGATTATTTCCCTGTAATTTGTGAAGTTGCACCCTTAATATGAATAGTGTGATCCTTGACAATCTGTCTGCATTTTATTCTACAATGCAGTCAGATTCATTTATTTTATTATTATTTAGGATTTCCTTTTTTTTTGCACAAGGGTCGTTTTTCATTGAGAGAGATAGTGACAGGATTAAATCTGAAACTGGGATGACATTTGGGGGAGACATTGCAGCCGCAGGGGATTAGAACCTGCGCCACTGCTCAACCTATGGGCACGCTCTATAACGAGTCTGCCACCGTGCACCCCCACAAGACGTGTTTTTGAAAGACAAGCATTTTAATCATAAATGTTCCTACAGAATATGTATCCTATGTACCTCTTCCTTTCCTAGATATCCTCTCAGCTATGTTATCCACTTTGTTATTAAGATATAATTTGTGGAGAATATTTAGAAGTTATTTTATCGCCATAAGCATCATTTTCAATTTTATTGACAGGGTTAGTTTGGAAGTGGGACAAGAGAAATTGGGGACAAGACATTGCATCAAAGTCAGGAGGAGAACTTGTGATGCTGCCCGTGCCTGTGAACCAAGTCACAGGCACCATACGCGTGCTGGTTGCGGGTGTTTTATCGAATAGCGCCACTGAGCCGGCACAGTGCATTTTTTTTTAGTGTTGAAAAGTTAAGTTATCATGTCAGACACACTCGACCTGGCAGACTCACTTTCCATTTATTCTATTACCAGGGTTAGCAAGAAAGGCTGAGATGAGCGAAGAGGGAAAACAGACCATGTCACGTGATGCTGCATGTGCCATATATCTAACTGGCTGCGCCACAGAGCCAGCACAGGAGTAGGATATTTACCTTGGGTGGTGGGGGTGCCCCCCTGCTGGCTGCTCTGTGTATAGTACATGACACCGCTGCTGCTACTGCTGGGCATGGAGTAGATAGCTGGTAGCAGAAACAGACAACAGGCATTTAGTTTCTTCCAATCATAACGTCATCATGAATAGAATGGTCTAGAACAGTAGGTAGGCAAACGTTTTAACTTGTGTTGTATTCTAAGATTTCCCCCGGAGTATCCAGCAACAAGCGAGAAGAGCAACAAGCGACTAGAGCTCGAAAATGTGTCAGAGGGGCTGGGAAAAATTGACACTGTGGAAGGTGCAAAGTCAAATAAAAGCAACATTTACTGAAAACTTTATTTGTAAAACAAACTTTAAACTGGGCATGTTTCATTCACGTTTTTTTGTTTGTGTTTTTACAACGCCCACCCTCCAATTAATGTCTATATGACAAAGCATTTTTTTTTCAAAAATGTAGTGAATTGTATTCACTAACTAGACTAACTTAACTTAATTAGATGAAGAGGTGCGTTTAAAGCTGAAGGGTCAATGTGTGCGTCAAAATGCAGTATCTTTGCTTTCAAGCCAGTGAGCGGACAAAGATGAGACTTCACGGCTTTTAAAATTTAAACCACAATAATCATGTAAAAAACAATACATGGCTTGATTGTAAGATTATGATCAAGGATTTTCTTCTTCTCACCTTGTTGCTGCTGGCTGCTGCTGTCCTGGGAGTACGACATGGCAGTGCTGGCCCAGCAGTCAGACTGGGAGGTAGCAACACTCTGCTGGTACCCTGGTAGCACAACCGTGGAAGGAACACAGTTCAGACACATCTTCATTGGTGTGTGGCTAGCGCTCCATTCACGTAAAAAAGAAAACATTATAAGATAATAGAAAAAGTGGTTGGTGCACCGGGAATCCAACTGGTCATTTATTGCTCAAGGAAAACACAACTCTGCTAACAGCAGGCATACTTCAATGTGATTTTTTTATAGTGTACTTTTTGGTATAAATTAAATTATAAAAAATATATAGAGTTTTTTCATGGCTTTGCTGTCTTTGCGGGATATGCATGGCCAAGAGTAATTTTTTTTTGTTTTATCTAAATCAGGGCATTGATCCGGTTCAAGGAACGAGCACCGGGAACATTTTGTATTTTCCAGGGAACAGAAACAAAACCAGAAACGTTACTTTCTAATGTTCTGGAACAGGAACACTCATTTAAAAATAATGGTAACCGGTTAATACCAGTTTTATTTTTTTTGTTCTTTGGGAATGTCAATTTACTGGTGGAACTCATAACCGGGAAACGTTATAATTCAGTTTCTGTTTGGAACGAACCGATTGGGAAAAAATATTGATTCAAACCCTTGATTTACTTCGTCTATAGAGCAGCTGTACTTTCAGCAACATTCCACCTAGACTCTTGGCCTGCATTAAAAATGTAGAACCGTTTGTTTGGGTGTAAATGCGGCTTTGGGAGAATACTTGATTAAAACAAAACAAGAGGTAGGTGGCAGCAGAAGAAGCAGGCCAGGTTAGTCATGGTGATATCGGTGCGCCCACAGACGAGGTAGTGATGAGTCACTATCCACCCTGCACATGGCATAGGAGTGGGGGGCGGGGGGGAGATCCCCATGTGGTGTGAGAGAACTGACGCATCAACCTGGCAGGACGGAGAGTGCGGCTCTATCTCCTGGGAAACCCGCATAAATTTACTCATGCAAAAAGTGTGAATGCTAATCGCTCCAAAGCAAGCTGTGCAGTGCTGAAAAACGAGTAAAATAAAAACCGAGAAAGCAGACAGACGCTGTGCACGCATAGGACTCGCAGTAGAGGCACACAGACAGTCATACACACAAGGGGAAGGGCTGTGCGATGGGGAGGCTTTAATTAAAATGATTTTTTTTTTATGTCATACCATTCGTTTTGATTTAGTCGTTTTAATCATTTACATATCAATGATGATAGTGACCAGTATTAATAAATGGCACTGGAGATGGATCAGCAGTCGTGAGCACCAGAAATACCAGCCACGTGATGCCTTAGTGTCGACGCCCTTTTATGTCGAGTAAAAGCGATGATGGGTAGAATTGCGTTTTGCGCTTCATATTATCGAAATGCGCCATGTGTCTGTGTGAATGTTGTGCGGCTGGCATTGCTTCAAGACGTGGATATTTTGAATCTGCACACTTCCTTGCCAAGGTCAAGTAAGTGGTTTGGCAAGTGATTTTGGTACGATTAGTTAACTTTGGTCTGGGACGGCAAAGATGTAGCCATTCTATTCTATGGCAGCTCTATGATCCTCATTCAATGACAATGATGGCCATGCGGTTGAGCGCTACCATCCTGCTAGACTTTGGTCAGGGACCGACAGGCCCCTCTCCCGACACTTTTGGGTATTGATTGAAATATGTGTTGGCCTGTGCAAATTCCATGGTGCGTCAACAGCCCCGACAGACGCGGCGATAAGACGGGACGTTGTCTCAATTTCTTCATCCCTCTCTGGCTCTAGCCGGGAAGCTCGTCGCTTTTGCTGGATGCACCAGGGGGAAATCTTAAAATCAATTCAATTAAATCGAATCTATTATCGAGGCGTACCAGAGGGAGTGGTCGTGGTGGACGTGTCCATGCCGGTCGTGGTGGTGTCCATGGGTGTGCTGCTGGTGTCTATGGTAGTAGTGTTGACGCTGGTTTCCATGGAGAAGGCCAGCATGCCGGATGAAGCCTCGCCACTCCCGTTGGTGTTTGATGGCACCGACGCCAGAAGGCCTTTAAGGGGGAAAAAAAAAGACATGATTGCTTCATGAGCATTCATATTTATCGTGGGGGCCATGGTTTTCTGAACTCCACAGAAGTTGCCTCGAGGCACCTCACACAAAAAGCTTCCCATAAATGTTGATTGAACATATGTACCATCAACTACATAAGGTAGGACGAGAAAGAAGTGTGAAGGGAAGGCAAATAGAAAAGTAGGTACATTGTTTTGTACATACATTGTACATGGGTCCATTCAACCCATTTTCAAGTCGTTATTTCAAAGACTGTGAGAAAGGGGGGATCAGAAGAAGTAAATAAGAGCATTTTGACCACCCGAGGTGGGGACTAACCGAGTCCGCGGTAGCAGGACAGCTGCTGGTAGATCTGTTTCATGCGTTCGATGTTGAGGCGGCTGGCCTCGGCGTGGTTCACCATGGGCTTGGGATAGTGCACGCCCACCATGCACTTAGCCGCCTTCTGCACCGCCTCCGGGGCGTTCCACGGGTCGTAGATGTACTTGGCCGGGAAGCCGCGCAGCACAGGCAGGTAGCGCCTAATAGCCGGAGAAAGAGAGGAGTGTTAGAATTCAATTTTAATGTGTTTTTTGGGGCCGTGTCCAATTGAAAATATAATTGTATTGTACTAGTTAGCCTGAGACTAATTACATATGCAGTCCCTGGCAGAATGTAAAAAAAAAAAAACATCAATATGCACACATACAAATATATTTACCGGTACATACATTTATGGAATATTTATATTCTGCTGAAATCATGGCTTCTAATATGTTGGCACAATGACAATGACACAATATTATTATGGAAAAACAAAGAGAGATGATTGATTGATATATTTAATCCAATAGCAGACAAAAACCTAGTGGAAAGAAATGACACTGAAACGTAAATAACGAACTATTTTTAGTTTAAATAACATGTAGACTTCAGCAAGTTATTTCATTTAATTTCTCATGTAAACACTCATTTTGACAAAGACGTTTTTCCCATATGATGGCAAAAACAAGATGCAACAAACTATTTACAAAATGCTGCAAACTATTTACAATCACACACTCGTCTCTATATCTTTGTGTTCTGGTGGCGTAACGGATCAGTGTGTGTGGTACCTGATGTAGTCTCCGTTTGGGTCGGTGCGGCGACCGAATCCCACCGGACAGTAGCAGTGGAAGAACTGCTGGAAGAAGGACGAGCAGGACAGCCACATCCAGCTCCCAGCGTTGACGCTCCAGTCAGCGTCCAGGAGGAGCTCCTCAAACACCTACACATTCAATGCATTAGTTACCAGGAGAGCAACGACTAGTCAATCATTAACCAATAAGACTATAAAATTAGCCTGCAACGAATGTCATAAACAATTGTCAGCTAATTGAAGCAGCGTTGTCAGCATTTTTGCTGGCCATTTATTTAGTTTTAAAGTACAATATATTAAATTAACATCACTTAACCCTTTTCTACACCCTTAGGGTTTTTAAATAAATGAATTCAACAGATTAGTTAACCATTAAAATAATCATTAGTTGCAGCTCTATTTCTATATTTTTATATTAGATTTGGACGTATTGAGGATGTATTGACTCTTACGCTTTGTCATTTTTTGTTGTTATGCTTCTTACTGTATTTGTTTGTTGTTTTTATTTTTCATTGTTTGTTAGTGATATGTACCTGATGTTATGGACCCCAAGTCTGGAAATAAAGATGTATTATTATTTTTTTTTTTTTTATTATTATTATTATTATTATTATTATTTTTATTTTTTTTATTATTATTATTATTATTATTATTATTATTATTATTTAAAATTGCTAACCCCCCGTTTGGGTCCTTGAGGTTAGATCAGCATGGACCGGGCTAAGAGCAGGAACAAATTTCATTACATATTTTCGGTGACGTTTTCCTATTAAGATGTTTAAGATTATGCTTATGGGTGCACCGATCACGTTTTTCATTTTGCTCTCGATCCGATCCTTTGATTTTAACGATCCCGATCTCCGGTACGGAGTCCCGATACAGAGTTCTGATCCTGCAAAAATTGGTAGTACCCAAACTATTTGGCACAATTGTCAATTTCAATAATAGTCAAAGTAAATAAACAAAATCATGAGTCCCGATCCGTGGAGGATTGGATCGGTGCACCTCTAAATATTACTATTAAATACATTCAATTACTGCTCTCTCTCTCTCTCTCTCTCTCTCTCTCTCTCTCTCTCGCTCTCTCTCTCTCCCCCTTCTCTGTCTCTT
>OMKY01246839.1:0-13815 GCA_900302395.1 Bregmaceros cantori | reverse complement strand
TATTTTTCAATTCGGCTATTTGTAAAATAATAATTTGGCTAATAATTTGGCTAATTTGGTTTAATCTGGTTTTCAAATAATTTGGTTTATAATAATTTGTTTAATTTGGATTTTGTTTAATTTGATTTGACTGATTTGACTAATTCGGAAATGTTTTTTTTTGTTTTTTGTGTCTAAGGGTTCACCTGTATTATTGATGTTATTGATGTGTTATTGATGTGTTATTGATGTGATTCATAGAATCAAAAGAGAGGATTGTTATGGAAATGTGACTTGTAGAGTCACGCCTCCATTGTCCTGATTGGCTACAAGCTGTGACATCATTGGATGTCCCCTCCCATCAGCTATAAATCAGTGATACTTCCTGATGGAGTTGTTCGGCCATGTTTTCCTGCTTAGCTCATAGCTTAGCTTAGCTAGCCGATACCCGGCTAATGTCCAGTATAGCTTAATAAATGAACCCTTTAGACATATTCTCGTGTCAAGACTGGTCATTTCCTCTACGTGGACACCTTATCTGAGCTGCCATTACAACTGACACCTGCATGTTGGGTTTTTTGGCATTTCAAAATGGCTGGTAGAAAATGTAAAAATGTCTGACTCTTATTCGATATCATGGGGCTTCATGAATACTTTTTGACTCCCCATCTTCCCTAAATCAATAAATGTTTCTAAGATATTGGAGAACCAAAATAGTGATATCTTTAATTGCTCAGAAAACAGTATTTATAGCATTTAAAAACAGATAAATGCATAGGCGTAAACTATATTTTTAGTTTCAACATGCCTATCTATCCATACCAGGAACATTTAATGTTTGTATTCATTTTAACACCATATTTTAAATCTGACATATCTTACCTTACACTAAATGTCAAATGCATCTTTGTAGTCTTTATAGGTTTGGAAAGATACTGATTTTCATACAAATATACAGAATGCCCTGAAGTACAGTGCGAATGTTCTAAGAAGCTGCATGAGAATTCCCAAACACAATTTTCTAAAATTGTTCAGCTTTGTTCAAATTCAGAATGGGAATATATCTGTCACAAAATCTGAGATACCATTCGTCTCCATTGGTGCAGATCATGCATGCGAGCAACTAAATTGGATGATGGAAGGTACACGCAATTGGTATTTCTCAATTGGTAATAATGCCAATGCACAATAGCGGTTATTTCTTGCCAGACCAGAAGTGTCATACCTCTGAACAGAGTATAAAGGGCAGTTTGGGATCAGGGCTGATACACCACAAGAGCATCATGAGGTACAAGCACATGCTGGCATGAAAGCGCATGATGCTGTCAACAAGAACTACAATCCTGAGCCAGGGAAATCCCTTTGACGCAGAATCTCATACACTGTCTGGAAAAAAAAGTACAGGAAGAAGGCTAACAGAATACCCAAACACCGATCTCTGCCGAACATAAAGATTCATCTGAGAATCCACAAATTGCTATTGTGAATGGAATGTTTCTAGTCCAGCAGATGGCAAAGAAACAGGGCACTCAGAGCCATTAATGATCTGGGGCAGCACTTCAATGACCAACTATTGATGATGAAAGCAAGATTTGATGAGATTATTCTGGTTATTGACACCTACAAAGCAGACTTACTGAAACAGCAAACAAGCAAAAAACAACATCAGTGCAGTGGAGTACCTTGCAAAAGCAGTAGTCAAGAACAACGCAAACTCAACTGCTCTTCATCACATCAGTGTCAGGGCGCACAAGATGCAACCACAGCATCTTCTTTGATGCCAGCGTTACTGGCATATCAGTGTGGTGGTTCCAACAGTGCACAAAGGCTGACAGGGACATCACCTCTGGCCTGGGGAACCTCTCAGAGGAAGGTGAGCTGAAGGGGCAGTGATAAATGCTGTGGAGAACATTGTGTGCTTGGTATGCGGCCCGAACAGTATCCACATGAAGAGCATTCCAGACATGAGGTGCTATCTGATCTGGCTGCCACCTGACAGTTTGCCCCCCACAGTTGGTGCCCTTGAAGAACAAAGTTGGTCCTCTTGAAGAACACAGTTGGTCCTCTTGAAGAACACAGTTGGTCCTCTTGAAGAACACAGTTGGTCCTCTTGAACACAGTTGGTCCTCTTGAACAACACAGTTGGTGCTCTTGAAGAAAGTGGTTGGGTCCTCTTGAAGAACACAGTTGGTGCTCTTGAAGAACACAGTTGGTGCTCTTGAAGAACACAGTTGGTGCTCTTGAAGAACACAGTTGGTGCTCTTGAAGAACGTGGTTGGCGCCCTTGAAGAACATAGTTGGTGCTCTTGAAGAATGTGGTTGGTGCTCTTAAAGAACCTTGGAAGAGCGTGTTTGGGTCCAAAGTAGGGCTTGGTGCCAAGTAATTGATGTGTCTTTTTGATCCACTCCAACACAACTAGTATTGCCTGCACCAAAGTCCATAATAGAGATGGTCAGATTAGACCCAGTGTGTAATCCAGCGGTGCTCATGCAGAACACACAACCTGGCCTGTACAGAACGTTGTGTGGAATTGAATGTGAGAAAAAGTGAGAATGAAGGAGATTGCAATGGCCACAATAAGTCTGTTTACATTTTTTTCATGCTGACAGACTGCTAATGACTTGTTTAATTAATATACTGCACATTACACATGAATAGTTATGTCCAACAAATTTGAAAAGAGGGCCAGTCAAGGGGATTCGGGTTACAATTGGCCGTGCCCCCTCTAGAGGGCACTAGAGCAAGTTCCTGAGCACAAATTGGGGGTCCTCACTGGACTGCCCAACCCTGAAAACGTAGGATTGCCACATTCAATTATCTTCATAGGTTGTTTAGAGCATGAATTAGATTAATTCCTGTATTTTCTGGCGGCCATTTTGAAAAACAAAAATATCCCACATGTAGGTGTCTGCAAATGACAACATTATTTTCTGGATTCCTGAAGGTCTTAGGTTTCCAAAAATGTATAGGTTTGCTAATCCCCCAGAAACCCCCACAGAAATACATAGTGAACCTGCCTATATGGAACCCACTCCCATGCGCCCCGAGGGCACCTCTGACCATTGACTCTTTTAAGAAAGGCCTACAAACCTCCAAATCTTATTAGAAAAGCCTTTTCGTTAACTATTTCTCATGTCTTATCCTTCTGTTTTTAACAATGAAAAGTGCCTTGTAAATAACATTTTGTATTATTAATTATTTTGACTATGATATTGAATGAATAAAGTTTATTTTGATTATTAGCACACACACACAATAAAAGTAAATGAAATGAAATGCAAATAATGAAACGCAATAATACAATCTGAAATAAAGCTATGATGATGAACTTAATATACGAAAAGGAGTGAGAAGAAGTAAAACGTATTACTCCCACCCCTTGTCTAGCATAAGCAGCATTTGAATGTAACTACATACACATATATGCTATGCTGCATACACTCGTTATTTATAATATATACATAATTATACACACACACATATATGTACACACGCAACTATAAATGGATTATATATTCCCAATAGCGGTTGACTGACTCAACTGAGAATTTCTTGTTTGCGTCCTAGCCTGGACCCTAACGATCAGAAGTCCCTGGAGGGCATGCAGAAGATGGAGAAGGAGGAGAGTCCCATGAACACCACAGTGGTACTGGACGGGGACGACATGGAAGGCAGCGGAGAAGAGGGAGACCTGGAGGGCAGCGACAGCGAGGCAGCTCAGTGGGCAGATCAGGAGCAGTGGTTTGGCATGCAGTGACCTGGAGATCAAAGATGGCAAGTCCTAGCCTGGAGAGCCAGAACCAACGCATTGTCCACACATCGCTTGACGCTTGCTTTGAGTCTGTTGAAGCCATCGTCGGAAAACGTAAAAAAAAAAACTGTCAATCAAATCGTGTTATCCAGTCACAGCACAGTAGGTGGGACAAGCCACGTGGAGCCGTGACAACCAAACTCCGCCCACATCTTGCGTAGCCCGTACAAACTCTGCCCATGTCTCGGGTAGCCTGTACAAACTCCCACGTCCGCGTTGATTGGTCGATTGATTTCGTACCGGCGGCGTACAGGCTGATTTTCCCCAGACCCAATGCAAGAGTAGAGCGTTGTGCGCTGCCTTGGGCGATGCGTTGGTTTTGGCTCGCCAGGCGAGGCAAGTCCAGTTCCAAAAAGTAAAAGTCCTGCCATGTTTTGACTCTTCATGTGTACTGTAAACCAGCACGACACCAGGTGATCCTAATTAGTGCAGCTCAGTGCAGTCAGGTTGATCTGCTAATCAGTGACACCTGTTTGCAGTGCCCGGGTAGAGTCAAAACATGGCAGAGGCTTTACTTTCTGGACATGGATTTGCCATCTCTAGTCATAATGTTACAGAAATTATAATTTTGTTTTCAATGTTTGTATGGACGTGACAATAATGTGACCATAAAATCATGGGAATTTTTAATGCACATCAACGTTGTAGGGAGTTCATAATATCGTATATATACTATAACAACAATAACGATAATCATAATAATATGATGCCGAAATAAAAAAAATGCACCTCTGATTCGAATGTGACGACTGCACAGGTGTAAATTCTGACTGGGGTGCAAATGACTGAAAACAATTTTTTTTTCTTTGTTTTTGTTCACTACCAAGCAGATTGTCACTTCCGAACATTTGAAAATCCCAATTTCTTCATACATGGACAGTAGCCGGCCTGAAAAGAAATAAATTATATCCCTGAGCCGATTTTATTTAATTTTTTTTGCGAAATGAAAAATAAGTCTTGATTTTTGATTTCCGGATGAAAATGAAACAAATTCAAACAATTGTGATTTCATCGTTTACATTTTATTTTGAACCTGGCACATGGTGTCCCTATTTGGAATGAGATGCAGAGAACTAATTTTTTTACACTTTCATCTGTTTCACCTATGAAACTTATAGACAAGTTTGGGGGGTACTTCCGGTGTCTGAACGTCTTGCCTGGTCTCATTTAGTTCAATGTGTTTTTGCAATTTTTCAACATTTATATTCGGTGGGAACACACACCTACAGGGTTAATTAAAACTGATGGGGGTAACTTGCGGGGTGCTACTCAACACCCAAATGCCCTGGTGCGGATCTGTGACCCACAAATGCATTAATAATCAGTGCAACTCGTTCCATTTTTCCATTCCTTTTGTAATGACTAGTAGAAGCAGCCAGCCTATTGGTCCAGAAGCACATGTGATCACTCGGTGAGTAACTTTAAGTCGGATTTTGACTGTAATTCATCAATATTTATACAAAATTATAAATGGAGCGATTGAGGTGATGTGTTTACTGGTCACAGACGACATCTAGTGGTCGGATTTTGAACTGGCGTTCGTTTCTTGTGTTTTTGTTTACTCAGTTGCTCGGTCAAGTACCAGATTGGCCATAGGCTACCATTAAGCACCGGAAGTGTGTTTCCTCCCGACGGGACAAAATGCCAGCCCCCTGTATTTTGCGGGTAAACTCTTCTATAAGGGAGCCAGAAAAATCATTTATGCAATTATTAATTGCCTGGCTGCCTGTCATTTAAGGTTGGTTTGGGTGATCAGAGAAAAAAAAGCATAGTGCTTATTATAGTAAGTTATTTGGATTCCTGAGGTGCTCTCAGACTTCCTTGCCTGTGGAAATGACCCTTTTGTCATGATTAAAACCAGGACTTTGAACCGGTTCAAGCAACGAAAACCGGGAACTTTTTGTATTCTCCAGGGAACAGAAACGAAGCTGGAAACGCTAATATTTTTATGTTCTGGAACAGGAACACACATTTCAAAATAATGGTAACCGGTTAATACTGGTTTTATTTTGTTCCTCAGAGTTTTTGTTGAAACACTGCCGTGCGTCTTCCCTTCCCTGCCCCCTGCCACCACCGTGCCGGCGAGTGGCCCGCCAGTCTCTTACGCCGTGCGCCTTAAATTGAAAACCGCCGGGCACAACTTGTGCCAAGCGGACTGGAACAAAATTAACTGTTCCTGGAATTATACTTTTTTGTTCTAACCGGTTCGGGAATGTCACCAAAAAATGAGTTCCATTTATTGGTGGAACTCATAACCGAAAACATTATAATTCTGTTGCTGTTCAGAACGAACCGATTGGGAAAAAATATTGGCTCAAAGCCCTGATTAAAACACTCACTCTTTTTCCATCTATTTATTTCTGGCACATGTGCCATTTTTTTTTTTTTTTCATTTTATTGATCGGGTTAGTTTAATTGGGGGGGGTTGAGAGAGACAGGTCGGCGATGGGGAAGCGAATTTGCTTTTTGTTGTGAACAGGCACAAGAGCGTATCGGTGCTGGATGCAACAGACTAACCGACTGCACCTCAGAGCCAGCAGTGAAACTCCCATCGATCTCAACTTTAAGAAAAACAATTTTGAATGTTTCATTACTGAAAGACCATGTGCAACGTTTGTGCCGATTCATGTTTTCGTGCAATGAGTTTCCGTGCTTTTGGAAGTGATGCTGAGATCCAGATAAACATGTTATAAATCATCACAACTATTCTTCCCAACGTCACTGTGCTTTTATTGTTGTAGATTTGCCTTGAACATCGCTTGCCTTTGTAAATGAACAAGTGTCTCATGTATGGATCATGAAATGCTTTGCGGTTTTGTACATATTTCATTGCAGGATAATAAATGCTCTGCCATCGTATCTGACTCCTAATTTATCAATGCTCATTGTTTTAAGACTCATTACGTTGGCTTTGGGTTCACGTGCTTTAAATGGGCACCAACAATGTGATTCTGAGGGTTAATATGAGAATTAGAATCAGAATGGAGACGCAAACATGAAATTTGACTTTGGACATTGTCGGGCCTGTCCGCACCCTATTGCAATGACAATAATTGAAGAGTTCAGATCATAGGATAGGGTTTTTTTTGCGTCTGAACCTAACTCCACTTGACCACTTTTTGAGAAATAGACCATATTTTTTTATCGGGCCTTTGTATTTAAGCACATGAAAAGAGATTTTAGACACTGCGGGCAGTGGGTTTTACTTCATTTTTTCACAAAAACATTTCATTTGCCAATTCTAGATTTAGACAAGATTCACAATATAATTAACTCGGTTTTCACAAAAATTGAGTAAGGGGGTTTTGCACTTGAACTCTTCATGTAACGCAACAACGTGTGCAGTAGTATTTATAAAAGCAAGCATCAACAGTAGTAACAATTCTACCTTTACCAATATCAATTAAGAGTGCTTTGTAGGCAAACATAGATTATACTGCTTTATGAAAGAAGCCAACGTTTGGCAATGAATGCGTTGATGCAATTTCAAAACACCTTTTTACGCACAGCTCTGTGTTGTTCTTCTATTTCAATCAGTCAACCAATTTATTATTTGTATAGAGATATATCTGTATACAGATTTCCAGGAGGTTGACCCACAATGTGCTTTAATTCGCATTAAAAAACACATTATTGAAAAAGCATTAAAACAAGTAAAATGCATTAATAAAATGCAAGTGGGAACAAATGGGTTTTCAACAAATTTCATTTTATTATTATATTATATTTTATATTCAGACAGAATAGCAACCACTGGGATACAGGGCACACATGAGATGGATGAATGGCTGTGTGCTGTCTGTTTAGCCTGGCGAGCCAGAACCAGCGCACCGTCCACGCCTCGCACATTGCTCTGATCGTTCCAGTCGCGTGCGATGCGTGGAGGTTTCCTTGGTTCTGGCTCGCCAGGCTACCACTGTCTCGTTAGGCTTGGTACTGCGCAATGCTGCGCAAGATGAGGTGCACAAGCACGCTGTCGTCATTTCCTCCTGGTTACCGTTTCCGGTTAGCAACGGTGTGACGCCACTGGTTGCTGTGCATCCAAGTATACGCTTGTGCGCTCACCAGGCCTGAGGATACATCGTCGTATCGCTTCTATGCTTTCTTTATGAGTAATTATCTTACACGTCGACGGTAACCTTTGTCATTTCTGTCGCGTTATCTATTGCGTATTTTAATATTTATTTTTTTAATGGAATCTTTTCGTTCGCGGCTTCATAGGATTTAATCTTGACATCGAGCGAGCTCCCTGGCATAATAAATTCTTAAGTTTGTTTTGGTTCGCTGACGCGTATTTAGAACTTTTAGCGCATTCAGAAGTATTTTTTTGTTAATTATCAGCTAAATGTGATTTGCTATGCACTGTTTTACATACGGGGTGTTAATTTACTAAGTATCGCAATGCTATCTAGATGTTGACGTCTCACTACTAGAACACATTAAGGGAATTTTCCTTTTTCTTGGTCATTTTCCTTTTTCACTGGCTCGGCAATAACGCGAGGAGAGCAACAATGAGCCAACAGCTGAAATATGTGGTCGAACAGCTGAACAAGGAGCCGTTCAATAAGAACTTCAATCTCATCACGTTCGACTCCCTGGAGCCCATGCTGTTGCTGCAAGTTTTAAACGACGTGCTGGCTGAGATTGAGCACAAGGTAATGATTTATATGGTGGAAATTTAAAGATCCTTGTATCACTGGGGGGCTTGTATTTTTAAGAGCATATATATGTTGGCAAGCTATCCACGGTGGACACAGGAAAGAGTACTACTGTTCAGTGCCCAGTCTCAATTTCTGTTTAAAGTTTGAAGTAGGCCTGCAACTAACGATTATTTTTTAATAGTCTATTAGTTGTCGACTATTGAAACGATTAATCGACTAATCGGTTGGATATGTTTCCTCTCAAAAATCCCCAAAATATTCACAGCGGCACAAATGCCAACATGAAATGTAGTCAATTTTGATTGACTCGATTCATTTTTAAGCCAATATCTTCACTGTATCCAACCTTTTTTAATCAATGTTGAATAAGTATTAATCATATTTTGGATTTTCAGAAAGTAAAATAAAATTTGTGGTGGTGGTGTCGGTAAAAAAAAAAGGCTGACAATAACAATGATTCCATTTCTTGGCGATTATCGATTATTGCATTAGTTGTCGATTAATTTCATAATTAATTAGTCATCGATTAATCGCTGCAGCCCTAGTTTGATGCCCAAGCTAGTGAGCTCTTATGCACCGACGTCATCATGACCCTCCAAACATGTTGGTTTTGCAGACTTTAACGCCTGAAGACAGGGATGGTGTTAGCTGAAATGACGCCCTGGTTGAGACCCCCCCCAACACATACACACACACACACATCATAATTTTTTAAAATATTCGTAACGTGAAAGTTACCGCCGTTCCGAAGAGCACTAGCTCCCAACACAGAGAGCGCCCCACTGCACCCTGTGTGAACGGTCCGTCAGAAATGCTCCCCACACGGTGAGGTGTGGTTTCCTCTCCTATTCTAAATTCACGTTTTTGTTCATTTGCATTTTCGTGAGTGTAAACGTATCTCTCTTGGTAGCTTGAATTCCCCACAAAAGGGATGTCGTCTCATTATAGCGCCCTGAATGGGAATCGCAAGCCTCTAGTGGCACTTATCTTGTTGAAAACCTGCAGATTGCATTCTTAATCCTAATTCACACTGGACTTTTACTACCTATGGACCTCTGGTAATTCGGAATAATTGCAGAGGACGTCTGAGTTTCATTTGACGTGCGACTGCGTGTGACCATGTCAGTGATTTACAAAGTATTAATTCCACTGCGAGTTATCTCCTGTGATTCGGCGAAACTCTAATGGTTTGGATTCTGAATTTGTTCAAGTACGCGCACACACGTACGTGTGTGTGTGTGTGAGAGTGAAGTCTGTCTGACAAGCCATTGGCTGTGGCTGAAGAGGGGCGATACCATCTGGGCTGCTAAGAGCAGCTAGCAGTGGGACACACACCCAGACTTGATCAACCTGTGGTGGGCCTGCCTCAGCAGAGGGTGTATTGCGATAAATGGCCGAAACACCCCGTGATGCTGTGGTACACAACTGATGATGTGTCCCACTGCAAAAGCTGTCCGGAGCCCTCCCTTCCTACAAGTGGTGCAATTCAGGGATTTTAACACCAATCCTTTCAATGAATATGTGTATGTGTGTGTACACGTGTGGCCAAGCAAAAATACGGCACATGCATCATAATGGCTTAAATTGAGCAAAAGACAGGCTTTTACGAATCCCGTCGGCATGCGCAACAAAATAACAGAGACGTCAGGGGTAAATGCGAATGACCAGACGTCCCCACGTAATTCAATGGCAGTGCAAATTGGGCTTTAGCTGCTGTTGTGTGTGTGTGTGAGTGTTGTATTTTAAGGGGCTATCCAGCGAACGCGACAAGCGTCGTGACTAGAACCAGTTTGAGGGGTTCAGTACCTGACCTTCCCGAATGCACAGACCCAGTTTCTCAACCCCCGCATCCGCCACATCTGTTGATACCCCAGGGGAGGGGGGCCCATAGCATAGCCAACCTTTGGATAGACACATCATAATCCTTGTTCACCCTGAGCACAGTCAGCCACTAATGGAGCCACACCCCTCCAATGAAGACAAACACATCCATATTTTGTGTGTGTGTGTGTGTGTGTGTTGTGCAGCCAGCCATCGACATCCGCGAGGAGCAGCCTGAACAGACTGCTAAGAGGATGCTTGCTCTACTAGGGATGCTGAAGTACAAGCCTACAGGAAACCAGGCAGACGTGTGAGGCAGACATTACACTTTCAAAAGCTCATTGAAGATCACAAGAATGATCCTAAATTTCTCTTTGCTACAATAGATCGCCTAACTAATGCACAATCTAATAAACCCATATCTAAAGCGAGTGACACTCTGTCAGGACTTTGCAGACCATTTTCGAGGAAAAATTGAAGACATCCGATCCAAACTTTAGTCTACCAAACTCTGCCGGCCGATATGTTTGAACCCTCACCGATGCAAGTGGAAACACTGGAGAGTTTTGCTTTAATTGACCTGAGGACACTTAGCCAAGTCTTCTCCCAATTAAAGCCCACAACCTGCTTATTAGACCCTATTCTCACTCCCTTCTTTAAACAATTCTATGATCTCTTTGAGGATCAACTACTGTATATGGTAAACTGTTCTCTTCAAACAGGTGTCTTCCCCACCTCCTTTAAAACAGCAGTGGTGAAACCCATTTTAAAACGTTCCGTTCCGAACGGTTCAGGCAGACCTATTTTTAACGTTTTTGTTCTCGGAACCGTTCCGCCACCAAAATATCGGTCCTGAGCCGGTTCGGAACCAAAAATTGTGTTTGTTCTTAAAGTTCCTTATATTGTGCAATTTTAACTTTAGATATAGTTTATACATAATATATTTGGTGGACTTCAGTGCAACTGTATTAACGTGAAAACCATGTTTAAAATGCCATTACATTCACTTCCTCGTCTGTCCACAAGATGGAGCCCCAGAGTGGATGGAAATAATCCACCAGACAAAGGATATGTTAAAATATATAGAGAACGAAAAAAAACGTTTTTAACCAGTTTTGTGGATTTCATAATGTTCCGTTTCTGTTCCGGAACAGTTGAAGACATCTTTTTTTGTTTCCGTTTTTGCTCCTCATAAAATTCTGCAAAATTCTGTTTGTTTCCCGTTTTCGTCTCCGTTCCTTGAACCGGTTTGGAGCCCTGTTTCTAAGTAAGCTCCTAGAAAAACTTGACCTCAACCAAGTGAATACTTTCCTAGATAAAAACAATACACTTGAGAGGCATCAATATGGTTTTAGATCGAACCACAGTACTGAGACGGCCCTCCTTAAGATTCTATATGACCTTTGATACTTTGATAATCGCAATCGCAAATCCACGGTCCTGGTTCTGCTTGACCTAACTGCTGCATTTGACACAGTGGATGCATTCTATTAAATAGACTGAAGCATCTGGTCGGCCTTTCTGGTACAGTCTTACAATGGTTCACCTCATACCTCACAAATCGTTCGTTCTTTGTAAGCATGGATCCATGTTCCTCAAACGCATGAGATAAAGTGTGGGGTCCAACTCTTTTCAATGTATACATGCTTCCCCTAGGGGATGTCATCAGACATACTGTCAACTTCCATAGTTACGCTGGCGACACGCAGTTGTATATTGCCGTGTCCCCTGAGGACATAGGGCAAATTGATGTCCTTTTAAACTGCATCGCAGACATCAAAGTCTTGGATGGCAGCAAACTTCCTACAGCTCAACCAAGACAAAACTGACGTTCTACTTATCGGTCCCAAAGCTTAGAGAGAAATGATCTTACCGAAACTACACTATCTAACTCCGACAGATTCTGCTAAAAACCTTGGTGTGACCTTTGATACAGAGCTGAATTTCATCCCACACATTAAGAACGTAACAATGGTGGGTTTCTACCACCTCAAGAAAATCGCAAGAGTTCGACCATTTCTATCCCTGGCCAGTACAGAGGTGCTGTTGCATGCTTTTGTCTCTAGTCGCCTAGACTACTGTAACGCCCCACTCTCTGGTCTTCCTAAAAAGACCACTAATAACCGACAACTCTTAAAAAACTCAGCCGCTTGGGTGCTGACAAGGACCAGAGGGCGAACACATTACTCCAATTTTGAAATCTTTGCACTGGCTCCCTGTCCGTTTCAGAATTGACTTCAAAATACTTCTACTGGTCTTCAAATGTGTTAACAAACTTGCCCCTCCGTACTTAGCTGATCTGCTTGTACCAGCCCTGTACCAGCGGCACAGGGCTCTTAGTAGTTCCACGAGTAGTTCCACGAGTTAACTAAGTAAAAAGTACATGCTGAGAAATGTACTCAAAAGTATTTTTGAAAGTATGAAGTATAAAGTACAAAAACGAAATTTGCCTTAACACTTTACAGGCGAACACACACCCAGAGACTAAATAAAAAAAACGTATTAACTGCTACTGTACTTGGTGCATTACCGAGTACCGCCCCCTGCTGACTCATTCATAGAAATAAAAAGTACTCACAGAAAAAACTACTTCTAAAAGTACAGATACTTGAAAATGCTACTTAAGTACAGTACTCGAGTATTTGTCTTTTGTTACTTGCCATCTCTGCATAACGGTGGTGATGGCTGAGTAGATGTGCGGTGGCTGTGCCAACGTTGCGCTGTGTCTCTAGAAGCGGCTTCAGACGGGGCCTGGTGAGCGGCAGCAAGTCAGTGGTTCACCCTCTGCTCCAGTGGCTGCTCCAGCGGGTGCCGGAGTTGCAGAAGCGAGCTTACTTGGCGCGGTACTTGGTGAGGGTGGAGGTACCTGCGGAGTTCCTACAGGATGACACCATCAGTGACACTTACCACCAGGTGAACACCAAACACCACCGCACTTTGAATACATCTGGACAGAGATGTACAGGGGTCGAGTCTGAGTTAAGCTACATCTTACTAAGTTAAGTAAGATGTAGCTCTAAAAGCTTGGAATTGAATGCCTTTATAGTTATACTGGATTATGAAGGTCAAGTGGAGAACCTGCGCTGGTCGCCGTCATGGTGGGCTGAAGTAGGTGAGCAGTTCGCAACCTTCTTTTTCTTATTCTATTGTTTAACGGCGACCGACACTTGTCTGAGCATGCCTTTGCGCGCATGGATGGAAAGGAAGCAGAAAAGAATGGATTTTTTTTTTAAAGCCGAAAAAGAGGGAAAGACTCGCAAATACTCGTTGAGAGTCATTGACCTAGATTCCCGAGTCGAGTCCGAGTCTAATGCCGGGTTTCCATCAAAAAAATGCGCCACGTATACGCCCAACGCCCCTACGCCACGCTATTGTACCTGGCGTACTGCGTATTCGCACGTGCTATCCTTTATTTGTTAAGATATAGAGCTAGAGTACTTCATTTAGACGCACCCTGCAGCGGGATAATGTTTCTGTTTCACGTGCGATCACCACGGTTGACAGGAGAACAGGAGCACATGCACGCGCGCGCACACACACAC
>OMKY01246837.1:0-13052 GCA_900302395.1 Bregmaceros cantori | reverse complement strand
TTTTATTTATTTTTTTTTTAACTCAACAGGCACAGACAATGTTTGAAGAGAACAGTTTACCATATACAGTAGTTGATCCTCAAAGAAATCATAGAATTGTTTAAAGAAGGGAGTGGGAATAGGGTCTAATAAGCAGGTTGTGGGCTTTAATTGGGAGAAGACTCGGCTAAGTGTCCTCGGGTCAATCAGAGCGAAACTTTCCAGTGTTTTGATGGCATCATTGAGGGTTCGACAATGGCCGGCAGAGTTTGGTAGACTAACAGTTTGGATAGGATGTCTTCGATTTTGCCTCGAAAATGGTCTGCAAAGTCCTGACACAGAGTGTCAGTCGCTTTAGATGTGGGTTTGTTAGATTGTGCATTAATTAGGCGATCTATTGTAGCAAAGAGAAATTTAGGATCATTCTTGTGATTTTCGATGAGATTTTGAAAGTGTAATGTTCTTTGTTGTTTGATAGTGTTGTTATAGATTTTGAGTTGTTCATGGAGGTGTTCATAATGAACTGTTAACTTAGTCTTCCTCCATCTCCTCTCCGCACATCTACAGAGTCGCTTCAATTTTTTGATTTCTTCATTTCTCCATGGGGGAGTCAGTCTCTGCCGCTGTGCGCCTTCCCTTCCCAGCTGCGCCCACGGCAAGCGTCGACTTAAATTGAAACACCGTCTGGCACAACTTGTGCTAAGCTGACAGGAACGAAATAAACTGTTCCGGGAACAATATTTTTTTGTCTAACCGGTTTGGGAACGTCAATTTATTGGTGGAACTTGCTTTTGCATGATTGTTGGGGGCGGCAGACATTGTGGTGGTATCAGCACGGTTAGACGAACAGGCAGAGAGCGAAATTTGCATAGAATTGTCTGTTTATTATTGATGAGTATTTTATTATTGATTTATTCATGGTAATGCTATGAATTGCAAGCAGAGGGCAGCCTAACTATGTCTTATTTATTCAGCTATATACAATGGACATGAAGTGGTGAGGTATATCACTTAGCCGTACACATACTTTACCATACCACCAAAATGTCTGCCGCCGCCAAGCCATGACATCACTGTGCAACAACCCTATGCGGATGAGCATTCTTGCCGGAAATAACAGTTGCACAATTTCATATCACTGTGCTGCCTGCAGAAACAGCTAGCCTTCAGCGTATATGAGCAGACCAAGCCGAACAGGGACTACGGCTTAATCTAAACAACACTATGTATGGGGCAAGCCCCTATAATATTACATTTTCAAAGTAATCTGTACAGTGCTTAGTGTATCATAAAATCATGACTAATTTTCTGAATATTGTAGGAAAACTCAAAGTGAAATATGTGTAAATATCCCCCTGAGCTGTTAGTTACTGCACGGAGCTGACTTTGTTCCAGATGGGAACACAGTCTGTCCTGAAAATGCAACAACTGGTTGTTCTTATCATGTTTGGGGGGGGGGGAGCTGGGCAGCTGGTACTGAGCTGGGGGATATTTTGAGCGACCACAGCTTCCAACAGTACCGGTTGTTTGGGCCAAGTTGGAAGGCAAGACATTTTTAAAAGCTGTTGAAATGTCATTTGTTATGTCTGCTTCAGAAACACGGGGCCCTGCCAAAAATGGAAATACATACAGATCTGACATTGTTATAGTGAGAGATTGAGGAAGAGAGGGAGAAAGAAATGGATAGAGATGGAGAGAGAAAGAGATGGAGAGAGAGGGGAGATGGAGAGAGCGACGGAGAGAGAGAGAGAGAGAGAGAGAGAGAGAGAGAGAGAGAGAGTGGGGGGAGAGCATACCTCCCCAAACCAGGCTATAATATTTTAACATCTTATTTGAGCCCAATTTACTTTATAGCAGTCAGGTTTTGAGTTACACTTACAAGCAGGGCTTGAAAACGTAATTATTTTTAAAACGTTCCATTCCGAACAGTTAAGGCAGGTCTATATTTAACATTTTCGTTCTTGGAACAGTTCCACCACCAAAATATTGGTCCTGATGGTCCTGGTTCGCTTCCTCGTCTGTCCAAAAGATGGAGCCCCAGATGCATGCTTGATGACTGACAGTGAAAGTGGACAAAATTAGTCTCCCAGACATAGATATGTTAAAATACATAGAGAACGGAAAAAAACGGTTTTAACCGGTTTTGTGGATTTCATAATGTTTCGTTTCTGTTCCGGAACATTTGAAGAATGTTTTTTCGTTTCCGTTTCCGCTCCTCGTTAAATTCTGTAAAATTCCGCTCATTTTCGGTTTTAGTTTTCGTTCCTTGAACCGGTTCAGAGCCCTGCTTACAAGGCAATATTTTTATCAATGGAACACCCCATGGAGAGCTTTGTAAGAATATTGTATATGTCCATAGAATGACTACTAACAAAGCATGCAGAACAGAACTAGGCTGCTACCCATTGGTACTAAAGATACAAAATTGACTGTCGTATAAATGCGAGTTTTCATGTTTCATTATTTTATAGTGAACTGTCACAGTTATGCGAAATGAATGACAATAAATGTGTGAGGTTAAATTTTAGTGTAGCGGGTGATATTTGCAGGGAGTGGGGTGACGCAAGGTTGCGCGACCGTGATTTCCGTTTAACGTGCCATGGAGTATTCCATTTGGAACAGCAGTGAGGTATGCAAATTGGGACACAGCTAAACCCCACCCTGTTTTGTCTCTACCCGTGCACTGAAATCAGGCACATTTTTCAAAATGGTTTTCAAAATGGAGTTATCACGTCTTTGGGTTTTATTGGCTGCCAGAGGGCGCCATATGGTGGTATATACCACCTAGCAGCCACCATCAGCACTGCATCAGCATTTACTCAAAATTTTGTCAGCACTTTTTAGTGATACCCACCCATGTTCTGGAGGCTATAACATCAGAGTCTGAAGTTTTCTTGTCTATGTGTTTTGTTGAGGACGACACCAAACTTTCTATGGGTCTTGAAAAAGCACTTGCATGTTGAAATAAATCACACTGGGACATGGCACATGTTGAATTTGAAAAGGGCTCGCACTGAATGCTTTCATTTGTGCCGCGCTTCAGTCAGATTGTAGCACCGCCACATAATAGAAAGACACTGATGATAGCCCGGGAAGTCTATGTGCGACCCAGGGATTAAACCACTGGATATTGGATTGTACGCATGTGGAGACAAGATCGAGTCGACAAAGCGGTTCCGATTGTAGGACTACTTGCCAGCCAATTGCCTCGCTGGGGCCGCCAACTAAACCTCCTCGCCGGTCATCTCACCTCTTCCTCCTTCCACTCCCTGCCGGTGAGAGCGTTCCTTATTTACTCTCACCCCGGGGAGTTAGTTATTTTTTAACTTGATGAAGAGACATTGACATTTTTGTAGAAGAATGAAATGGTGCCTTTATTTTAATGTATCATTTTCAGCTTACTGTTTATTCTATTTTTTAATTTATTTCTTCTAAAGTGTAGCAGTTACGGCTACACACACACACACACACCATGAATACTATTACTATTCATATAGCTAACGTGATTTTTTTAGTGTGTTTGTCTATTGGGAAATATAAGTCCTTCTGATAAACTGCAAAAATTGTTGTATTGCTTTTTAATAAACTACACCACCATCCACTCTAATATTAGAGTGACTAAGTTGGATTTGAAGTTTAAACTTAAACAATTCCTGTGGTTAATCATTAGCGCGAAATTATCCCAAATTTCTGTAGCATTGCTCTTTGAGTTAATAGCCGAGTGTTACAAGATTGACCTGCAAACTAATGACTAACTAGTGACAACAAACTGTTAGTGCCAACATTTTCCCATTGTATTGACAGGGTTAGTGTGAAGAGTGTGTGAGAGAGAGGGGAAGCAGACCTGCAGTATACTTATGTCGGTGAGGGGAGCCAGTCTCACGAAATCTGCGTGGTTAAGCCACAGGCACAAGACAATGTGGCTGGATGCCGCTCTATATGTAATCATGCATTGTCAATATAACTAAGAGGGACGAGCGATCACGTTCGTTCCGCCGCCAAAAAGCATTGCTACCAATGCTTTGCGTCCTTAGGAGGAGCTAGTAGAAGCGGCCTCCCCCACTTGCATGCCGACTGGGGCGGCTGCGCGCACCTGCACAAATATGCCCACAATCACGCACGCACTTCTGAGCATTCGTGGACACGAAATTTGACACTTGCATCAAATGTGCACTGTTGATACACATCTCAATTTAAACATGAACGAACAAAAAGTAGATAGGTGGTTGAAATGATCCGTATCAAGGATCATTTCGAGGAAAGAAATATTCAATATTCAACTCAACATGTGTGTATGTCCCGCTGCTGGCACGGTCGTGCATGCGTATACGCGTGTACACCATGGTTCACAGGATTGGTGTACATGGGCGCGTATACGCGTGCACGACCGTGCCCAGCAGCAGGGCATAAATATATGTGTGCTTATCAACGCGGGCTGCTTCGCTGTGTGTGTTGACGTGTGTGTGCGTGTGCGTGCCTGCTCACACGGACGTGTGTCACAAAGCGGAAGAGCGGCGGCGCGCTCCACCTGAAAATGGCAGGAGGCTGCCTCGCCTGACGTCAGAGATGAAGACTCGAATCAAAAGACTCGACTCGCGAGTCACTCGAGTCACCAAAAACGGGACTCGAGACTCGACTCGGACTCGCGCCCTAAAGACTCGGACTCGACTCGTGAAAACAGGTCAATGACTCTTGACGAGTATTTGACGAGTCTTTCCCTCTTTTTCAGCTTTAAAAAAATTCCATTGTTTTCCACAAAGTGAACATTTAACCTTGTTTATGTATACTCATTCATAATCATTACATTTCTATATAAACCTGAACTAACCATTCTGTGTCTGATATATGCATGTAGTCAAATCTAGTTCTGCATTCAAGTCCAAGCTTTTAGAGCTACATCTTTAAAAATGACTCGAGACTCGACTCGGACTCGAACCCTAAAGACTCGGACTCGACTCGGACTCGTGAGTTCGGGACTCGTGTACATCTCTGCCTGACGTCACAATCTCGTTCCTCATTATGCCTGCTCAGTGCCCCACCCCCTCTCTCCTCAGCCGCTGACTCAAATTACAGCCGGACTTGAAAGACCTGAATGTTGTTTAGCATCTTTTTTATAAAAGTGTGTTTTTGTCCGTCAATCCCGCGCGACGGCGGACCTCAGCCAACTGGGTCATCAGCGCCGCACACTGAAAGAACGTGTTTTTTAATTGCTGCCGGTGGCTGATGAATATGTGACTTGGCCTGTCAGGCCGCGTTCCATTTCTTCTTTTTCTTTTTTTTTCAAACTCCATTTTTTCTCTCTGTTGTCCTCCGGAGTTTCTAGTGCCAAATTGTCAATTAATTTACTTCATATTGTGTGAGTGGCTGTTTGTGCCAAGGAAAAAAAGCTAATTACCACACTGGGGAACACAGAGAGGAATTAAAAAAGGGATTTAATCAGGAAGTCAAAGTGCAACAAAGTTGATGGATACATCTAATTCGAATTACTGTGAATTAAATGATTACATCAACAACAGACTTGACTCTGAGTAAAGTTAAGAGTACAGGCTGAGAAATATACTCAAAAAGTATTTTTGAAAGTGGAAAGTACAGGCTCTAAAATGTACTCAAATTTTTTTTGAAAGTATAAAGAACAAAGTATTAAAAATAAAATTGTATGTTTTTTCAAAGTTAGTTTGTCAATGTTAATGTTTGAATAAATTACTAACAACCTAGAGTAATTTAGCTTATATCTCGGGACTAAATGAAAACCACTTTTTAACATAATAATTGGGAGCATACTCGTTGCATCGGCGGCCCCTGACTCATATTATACATCTTATCCTACTCCGTCAGTGGACAAAAAAGAGAGAAAAAGTAACAAGCCTGTTTTGGTAAAAGTAAGGAGTAGAAGTACAGATATTTTTGTTAAAAATTTACAAGTAAAAGGTAATCACAGAAAAAAGTACTTCTAAGTACAGATACCTTAAAAATGTACTTAAGTACAGTACTTAAGTATTTGTACTTCGTTACTTGCCATCTCTGGGTATTGCACATACAATTTAGTTCTTATGTAGTAGTTCTTATGATCCCCAAGCCCCATAACCCTAGTGATTGATTGTTCAAGAAAGTTGATATCCAGATAGTTAATCATCCAATGTTTAATGTTGAGACTGTTTCAGTGATCCGTACGTATGCTAAAGGGGTCGGGCCATGTCTGGAACATAGGTCTGAGGTCCTCGAGGGGTTAATCTTCCGTGCCCGCCCAGGCATGGAATTGTGGGTGCGAGCTTGTCGATGTCTAAGATCCACCTGTCTTTGCCAATTTAGCTGAACTGTGCTGATGAATCCTGAATAAAGAGAACCTCCATGTTATACATCCCATCTTGTCATTGGACAAAGGGTAAGATGATCTGTGATGTTTGGGAACAATCCAATGTGCATTTATGAAAATGTGACACAACCCGCTATGGCCAATATCTTACATTAGCAACTACAATTGGTGTCACAAACAGGGTTTAAAATATTCCACTTCAAGGGGTTTTCACTTTGTTTTATTGTTGGTGCCTGAATATGAGGTTATGGCCTAAACTCATTGTGTCATATGAAGTCAGTGGCAAGTGCACCATTGAAAAAACAGTAATGAATTGATTTCTAAACATATTTCATTAAATGTCTTCTTAAAAAAAACAATCTAAAAGTTGGCCTTTAATTTTAATTTGTAACCTACTCAACTCTGTTTGTCTGTAGTCTCAGAGCAGGCTCAGAGCTGTAGACACCAACAAACTCAACAAGATAATGAAGAAAGCGAGACACATTGTGGGTGAGGAACTGGATAATAGTACTCACCCTATTCACTCTACTGAATGAAAAATAATTTCCCAATAGACGAGTTCGGCGGGTAGCAGGGCTTGAAAACGAAATTATTTTTAAAACGTTTCGTTCTGAACGGTTCAGGCAGGTCTAGGTTTAATGTTTTCATTCTCGGAACCGCTCCACCACCAAAATATTGGTCCTGATCCAGTTCGGAACGCAAAAATTTTGTCCGTTCTTAAAGTTCCTTATATTGTGCATTGTTATGTTTAGATATAGTTTATACAGAATATATTTGGTGGACTTTCAAACTTCAGTGTAACTGTATTAATGCCATTACATTCACTTCCTTGTCTGTCCACAAGAAGGAGCCCCAGATGCATGGGGCTTGACGACTGTCAGTGAAAGTTGGATGGACGCACAACCGGAAATAGTCTCCCAGACATAGAATATGTTAAAAAATATAGAGAACAGAAAAAAAAATGTTTTTAACCGGTTTTGTGGATTTCATAATGTTCCGTTTCTGTTCTGGAACAGTTGAAGAAATATTTTTTTCCCGTTTCTGTTTCCGCTCCTCGTAAAATTCAATAAAATTCTGTTCGTTTTCGGTTTTCGTTCCTTGAACCGGTTCGGAGCCCTGGCAGGTAGTTTGGGTTAAATTTCTAGGCTGAGCACAACGTCCGGTGCCATTTATTTTGCCATGTCTTTGACAATTTTTCGACTTGTATATTCAGAGGGAGCACACACCTACCGCGTAATTTAAAAAGGATAGTGGCAACTTATGGTGTGCCATTCCAAACCCAAATGGTCTAGTGCGGATCTGTGCCCCACAAACGGATGATTCAATAATCTGCTCAACCCATTTCATTTTCTTATTTTTGTTGGACGTACTAGTGGAAGCCGCAATCCCATTGGTCAAGAGCAACATGTGACCACTTCGGTGAGTAGTCGGACTCTGACTGTATTTCATCAATAATTATGCAAAACGGTGATGGAAGCGGGGTGGATAATGGATAACTGGTCAAAGAGCAATCACTAGTGATCAGATTTTGAACTGGCGTGCGTTTGGTGTGACCAATTCAGCCACCTCAGTCCACTGCAATGACTTACACTGTAAGTCAGCTATACAGACATGGGAAGTGCATTTCAGACAGCGGAACAAAATGTCAGCCTCCTGTTTTGGGCGCGTAAACCCGTATTTTGGGTAAAGTATTCCGATTCTCTTCTACACAAATATTCCACCAGTGAACAGACATGACAAATGGGCCGTCAGTTAAAGTCTCAGGTTTGTTTGGGGCTTGGATTCTGTCTGAGTTTATTTTTATTCATGTCCCGGAAGGGGAGAATTATCAACCCCCTGTCAGGGGATCCATCCGCTGATACCATCGCACACTGATAGCTTAGCATTTAAAGTCCTTTGACGTTCCACATCCATTTTTTTGGGTGGGGGGAAAGAATTTGGTTAGCACTTTCTCATCTGTCTGACCTTCAGAAGTTTACATCTCTTGGGGGAGATGTCATGCTGATGTTGTTTACCAAGAAGACACTGTCAGAATAAAACAACCACTGCCTAACTAGTGCATGTTATGATTGTTGACATCCATGTGCATGTATCATAGATTAGCAACAGCCGTGCAGAAAAAATAATAATCATAAAAGCCAAAAAGATACAATGAATCAAATCAACGTCATAACTGGGTAACAAAGGCCAAGGAGAACAGGTGGGTTTTTAAAAGGGATTAAACAACCGGCGAAGAAGAGAAATGTCTGTCAACTGCGCGAAAGCACGGTCAACAGGAGGTGCTGGTCAGCTGATCTGAGCGTACGGGCAGGCGAGCACGGGTGGAGAAGCTCAGAGAGGTAGGAGGGGGCAAGACCATTTATACAGTTAAAAACAAATAAAAGCATTTTAAAATGGATTTGGGACTAAATGGGCCGCCAGTGAATGGAGGCTAAAATGGGAGAGATGTGGTCAAATGGGAAAAAGATGGGAGATTACACCAGGACAGACTTATAGACCTTTTCCATTAGGCCTACTCTATACTTTGCACACTTTAGAATCAGAATCACAATACTTTATTGATCACAATTGCAAATTATGTTCACTCAGCAGTCTCGGCTCACAGTCAATAGGATCAGTAGTATTACAGCAGACTAGTAAATAGGTCTATATAGAGTGGATTGCCCTAATGTGGGCCCTTTTTTGCAGCTTCCTAATGTTGCACAGTCAGTTGCCCATGGTGTAACAGAGAAATGTGGTGTTGAACTGTTAAACTTAATGTTAGACACATTAACATACTTTGCTTTTCACATAGTTTCACTGACATTCATTAGTTTAGGGAGGAGCCAGAGCAATTGGAGCTTAGCTGTCCCACATTAGGCAGTGGCCCACGTTGGGGAAATCCACCCTATACATATATACACCATCACTGAAGAGAGAAGTTAAAAAATAATTCAGAAGACAGCAAAATTACTGGCGCCGGAAGTCCCATTACAAGTATGACAGATACATTCAATATGCTCTTAAAATCTGCTGTGTGCATCCACTGACTACGAGACTCTTGCTCTGAGTTTCAGCTCTGTCACTCAGGCGCCCCCTAGAGGAGCGGGCATAGAGCAGCGTGGGAGGGTTATATAGGCCGGCCTTGGTAATGTACACAGTGAGTCATTGGAGAGGGATCAGGGGACCGCGTACCCTGCTGTGTATGTGTTTGTTCAAAAATATGTGTGTGGGTGACTGACACATACTGTGTGTGTGTGTTTGTGGCTTTTTGTGTGTGTGTGTGGGTGTCTGTTTATGTCTGAGCAATATATTGCAAGGTGCTGTGGATTATGGGCAGAGATTGGAAGGTTACTTTGGGGTATTAACTGCGCCAGGGCCGAGCATGTTTTTGGTCGCATTGGTTTGTCCCCTGGCTAACTGAAAAAGTTGAGCACGGATCTGGATGAAATTTTGCAGAGTTATTGGAAATGGCGAAAGAAAGAAGTGATTTTGGTGCATTACTGTAGCTTAATAGTCATACATCAATATTATTAATGGATGAACGATCCCCATTTTCCGTATAGTGACGTCACCCGCGGCCGCGTCTCTCGCACCTGCCCCGAGCAAGATAATCAGTTCCTTACCTGGCTAGTGCACGGCGTAGCCAATGAGATTTTCCATGTAAAAATCTGAGTGATTGGTTAGGACCAACAGCGTCAGCGTCCTAACTATTACATAGTTAGGGACCACGCATGTTTAACATGCCGCCTGTAGAGTGCAAAGCGCCACTGCAGCTGTTGCCGTCAATCACAATAGCACTACTCTACTAGCCTGGCGAGTCAGAACCAACGCGTCGTCCATGCATCGCACATGGCTAGAGGTTATGTCAATGATTCCATGTGTTCCAATGGTCGCTAATTCAATGTTTTGGGGCGAAATGTCCCCCTCTATTCTCAAACACCTGTTACAAGTCAATGGGACCAGCCGGCCGAGATGAGCGTGTTGTCCACGGACCGCACAGCAGCGCCAGGCCGGATCGCCCGCAGAGGCTCCAGCGCGGTGATCCAGCACGGCGATTAACAGCGTGTGGCGCTGCTGTGCGGTCCTCGGACAACGCGCTCATCTCGGTCGGCTGGTCCCACTGACTTGTAACAACACCATGGAGTTAACTTCGATAGTCTGCTGGTGAATTGCAGTATATTGGGTAACTACAAGGTAGTAATCAATATTTACTAAGTAATTGCATGATAGCTATAATGTTACTACGAGGTTATTACTTGGTAATTAAAAATGTATATCTTGACAACCATCCAGTAATAAGTGGACTGCCGTAAGGTAGGCCTTTTGCAGCTTCCTACACTGAAAAAATAATCAAAAATAGGTCAATTACCTCTTTTTAGGTAAAATTTATCTATTACGTCTATTTTTTAAAATAATTTAAATAATTTAATTCATGTTGAACTTGAATAAATCTGAATTCATTGATTCACGTTCTTTCAATGAAAATAATAAGATGTGATCGATTACACCAATTATTTTTAGTTGATCCAATGTTTTATTTTTTATTTTTCCAGTGTAAAATGGGACAGTCAATTGTCTAAGCAGGGACATTAAAATGTAGTGTTGGACAGTTGAACGTAAAGCTAGACACATTACCATAGATTTCTTTTACCATAGTTTCACTGTCGTTCATTCGTTTAGGGAGCAGCCAGAGCCACTGGAATTAAATGTCCCACATTAGGCAGTGGCCCACTTGGCAATTATCAGATTATATTGAGCATATTTATACAGCTAAGAACTGGTAGCTACTTAGTAATATCCTGGTTGGTGTCAGAACATGAATCAGCAATTGAGACATAATAACCTGGTTAAAAGATTTAAGCTACTATGTAAGTACTGGGTATTTATGCAGTAAATAATATTACCTGGTCGTTTCCTGGTAATATCCTAAATTATGTCAAGATATTACTTGGTGATATCCTGATGGTTGTGAAGATATCAATTAGTAATTGGCAAGTAATAACCTGGTAGTAACATCATAGCTATACCATTACTTGGAACATATTGATTACTACCCTGTAGTTACCAAGTTGTTAAGATTGCCCTAGGATGGGCCATTGCCTATTGTGGGACACCTAACTTCCAGCGGCTCTGGCTCCTCACTAAACCAATGAATGTCAGTGAAACTATGGTAAAAGAAAACTATGGTAATGTGTCTAACATTAAGTTCAATTGTTCAACACTTCATTTCACTGTCCCACATTAGGCAAGTGACTGTCCCATATTAGGAAGCACCATATTAGGGCAATCCACCCTACCATTAATTTATGTATATGTTGAAAGTGTCCAAGTTTAAGGTGTATCATGACCACAGTTGGGTTTCGTTACTTTTGACCGTAATCCCGTTGGGTTACTTGTTATTGACATTAAAAAGTAATCTGTTGTGTTGCTGGATTACTGATTGAAGCATGTGCTGAGTTAGATTACTTTCCGTTACTAAAAGACGGTCGGACACAAAACGTGCGACGGAAGTGACCGTCCACGCACACAGGAGATTGGGGCAGCCGGGACCTCCAAGCGGGAAAACGCGACCATGCCGAGGCGCCGCACCTGCCCCGCCGCCCGTAGCACGGCCGATTGAAGTCTGTTGTCTGTGTTGTTATTGATCCGTCGGGTTTCCAACGAATGCACAGCGCAACGCAATTGTATCAGCGCACCTACGTATTCGGCTGTGTTTCACCTGCTTGTACGTAGTGCGCTGAGCGCAGTGCGCTAAAGGCTGCGGGACACATTTGGCACGATAGTTGGCTTTGCCCAGAGCACCAGCAGATAAGTCACTTTCCCTTTTCGGTTTTGTGTGTGAGTGTGTGTGTGTGTGTGTAATATGCTTTTAAAACCAACTTTTGTAAAAAATTATGATGTTCGAGAGGGAGAGACTGAGGAAGAGAGAGAGAGAACATGCTGTGAAAATAATAATAATAAACCTTCTTCCTCCATATTTAAACCATTCCTGAGGAGTGGTGGACAGCCAACTCCAGATTTTGCCAGTGCATGCCCTGGCCAGGGACACTGAATGGAGCAGGTTAAACTAGATTATGCAGGGAGGAAGGCCCACGCAGTATATTTATTTTAATCAGCATATAGGCTACCGTGGCAGCTCCGATCAGATATAAGATACTTTATTTTGAAACACATACATACATATAGCCACGTGTACAGCGCCCCGGGGCCAACTCCAGATCGTGAGCCAGTGGGCACCGAATGGAGCAGGTTAACTAGAACTTGGTCAGATCTATGTGTATAACATATTCGGAATCATCACGAAACAGCCTACAGACTTGTGTGTTTTTTAAAATACATTTTAATATCCATTAGGATAGGGTTAGTACCGCAAAGCGGCCAGCGGGATAGTTTTTTTTTTATTCACCCCGCTGCCTCTCGGCTGCCATGCAGCCGATGGACATACAAATATACATATGGATTAATTTATTTAAATATTCATATATAAATGGACATGTAAGAGAAAGTTCCGCGCGACAACTGGGGTGAACCTGGCTGTAATCTCAACTGTAGAAAAAGCTTGCCACTTGCTGATTAGCAGCGATCAGCAGGACAAATGTGCGTGCACATGCACACACGCACACACATACACAAATTAAATTACTCCCTGCAGCCACAACGAGTATCAGCTATCTTTTCAGCGGCGGCCGACACCGATGGCATATATTGCGACCTGCGCGGACACACGCACACTCACACACACGTGTGCCCGTGGTCGGTGATTTTGCTCCATGGAGTG
>OMKY01246835.1:0-14775 GCA_900302395.1 Bregmaceros cantori | reverse complement strand
TATGTACTTCCTGTGTCCGTTTTGTCTCATCGGTCTCTGTCTTGTTCCCATCTCTCATCTTATCTCTCTCCCTCCATCTGTCCTCTCTCTCTCTCTCTCTCTCTCTCTCTCTCTCTCTGCATCTGTCCTCTCACGTTCTCTCTCGCTCACTCTCTCTCTCTCCCCATCTGCCCTCTACCTCTCTCTCCATCTGTCCTCTCTCTCTCTCTCTCCCTCCATCTGCCCTCTCTCTCTCTCTCTCTCTCTCTCTCCATCTGTCCTCTCTCTCTCTCTCTCTCTCTCTCTCTCTCTCTCTCTCTCTCTCTCTCTCTCTCTCTCTCTATCTGTTCTCTCGCTCTCTCTCTCTCTCTCCATCTGCTCTCTCGCTCTCTCTCTCTCTCTCTCTATCTGCCCTCTCTCTCTCTCTCTCCATCTGCCCTCTTTCTCTCCATCTGCTCTTTCTCTCCCTCCATCTGTCCTCTCTCTCTCTCTCTCTCTCTCTCTCTCTCTCTCTCACTCTATCTCTCCTCTCTCTCTCTCTCCATCTTCTCTCTCTCTCTCTCTCTCTCTCTTTCTCTCTCTCCATCTGTCCTCTCTCTCTCTCTCGCTCTCTCTCTCTCTCTCCATCTGCCCTTTCTCTCTCTGTTTTTGAATCATCTCATTCCTTGTCTCGTTGCTTGGCTCATTTGCCCGTCCATGGCCTACCACCCTTTATGTTTCTGTTTCCTTTCCATTCTTCCAACATCTCTCCTATATGTCTGTCCCTCACTGTGATCTGTCTCACCTTCTCTACAACCTTGCCGTGTAAATCTCTTCATCTGAACTTGTCTCTGGCGCTTGGTCTTGGATGGCTGCGTTCCTCTTTCCCGCCTCTCAGCCGTTTCTCCGCCTCCTCCAGGTTGCTCGGAAGCTCTGGGCCTCAAGTCTCGCCTGGTGTCGGACCGTCAGATCACGGCGTCCAGCGTGTTCCGGACCTGGGGCATCGAGCCCTTCTCCTGGCACCCGCACTACGCCCGGCTGGATAAACAGGGCAAGACCAATGCTTGGGCCGCCGCCATCAACGACCGCAACCAGTGGCTGCAGGTACGGAGTGGGAGTGGCCCTGAAACACGGAGCGCAGGGGATGTCATTGTTCTGGTTGCGGTGCTGCCGCCGAGTCCACTGACCGGCTGACCAATCGGCTTTTTCGAATCGAGATTTGGGCGGAGTTTGGTATGGGTGACCGTGTCGTGGGCGGAGTTTGGTATGGGTGACCGTGTCGTGGGCGGAGTTTGGTTGTCACGCCTCCATACCGCTTGTCCCACATGCGCAATGTGACTGGATAGCACAGAATCGTGGGTTCGCTTCCCCTCCCCGACATCTTTGCCACATGTCTCCTCCTCCTTCTTCACCCTTTTTCCAGCCAATCCTAAATAAAGCTCCGAATGGGGCTCAAAAAAAGACATTTGTTCCAAAAATACAAATGTTCCGATTTCAAAGGGAAAAAATGTACAGATTAATCATTATCATTAATCATCAGAAAAGATGGCCAATTAATCGATTATCAAAATAATCGTTTGTTTCAGCTCATCTTGATAATGTTTTTTCTTTCCATGATTGTTCAACCCTAATTTGGATGTGTTTGTGAATTTGGGATGAAAACCAGTGTGATCTCCTTCCACACTCTCCCAGGTGGACCTCCTGACTCCTAAGAGGCTGACTGGCATCATCACCCAGGGAGCTAAAGACTTTGGGTCTGTTCAGTTCGTCACGGCCTTCAAGGTGGCTCACAGCAGCAATGCTCGCTCCTGGACCACAGTCAAGGACAAGAGCAATAACACAGACATGGTGAGCAACTGTCTGTCTGACAAATTGTCAGCAACGTTTATAGACGAAGCTCGTCAACGGGAGGCGCGTCGTGGCAGAGTGGTTAGAGAGTGCGTCCCCCATGACACGGGCAGAGCAGTGCCGCTGGTTTACATGCCCTCTCCGGGTTTTCTGCAATGTCTCCCCCCCTCGACTCTTCATCCCAGTTTCCAATTTAATCCTGTCACTATCTCTCTCAATAGACGGGTTTACATGCGAAACAATGGGCGGAGTCATTTAGTCCCACCCTTCTTAAGGTCACTTCCGGTGTCTTATTGTCGCCTATGCCAACTATGGTACTGCAGCGGGGTCCGGGCACACAAAACGCACACCAGTTCAAAATCCGACCACTAGATGTCTGTCTGTGACCAGTTACACATCACCCCCTTTTACATAAATATTGATGAAATACAGTCAAAATCCAACTTGAAATTACTCATCGAGTGGTCACATGTTCTTCTGGACCAATAGGCTGGCTGCTTCTACTAGTAATTCCAAAATGAATGGGAAAATGGAACGAGTTGCACTGATTGTTAAATCATGCCTTTGTGGGTCACAGACCCGCACGAGAGAATTTGGGTGAGGAATAGCACACCGCAAGTTACCACCATCACTACGGTTAATAATAGTTGTAATCATATTACTGTAATTTTGCCGTTGGCACTTTTTCATCTTTTATCGACAAGATTACGTGTAGACTGGGTTGTAGAGATCGGGGAGAACACATCGCAGAAAAGCTGGCAAGAGGAGTAGAACTGGCGGCAGTGATCTAAACCACAGCGGCATTACTATGAACGGGGTCCGTCTTTAGCTTCAGCATCTTTTTTTTTAATGTTTTTTTCCAGCCCATTCAGACTGTTTTTTCCAAGCTTTTTTCATTAGGGTTAGTGGAAACAAGTGAAGATGGTGGGTAGACATGCGGGAAATACGTCGGTGGTGGGATTCGAACCACCGACTCACCACGCCATTAAGGCATATGCGTGCTTTCCAGTGCACTGCCTTAACCGACTGAGCTACTGGGCAGCACGAGCTGCAGCGTCTTTAACCGTTTCAAAGTGCGTAGATTGGAACAGAGACCTGAGCGGTGACGACGCGTGTTTGCGTAGCTGTGCTTCAAACCACTTAGAACACACGAGAGTCACCTGCCGTCCGGACCTCCAGTGAGTCATGACGATTGTTGGTACGTGTGTACATTTGTTGACAGCTTAGCGTGACGTTCCCCACGGTGCGTCCCGGGCTACAAGTGCTTCCACATGTTTCCACAGACACACTTTAGCCACGTCTCCACTACAACAAAAACTCAAGCCACAGTTTGGTGCATCTGAGTTAACTTTAGTTCAGTTAACGGGGAACGCGCTTCCACTGTTAACGTGGCCACGAAGGGGTGGTGCCGATTTTTTTTTAAAAACTCAGGGGGGGTGAGGCCGTTGCTTCTCCGTCCACCTTGGACGGAGAAGCGACGAGCCGCATCCCTGGCGCTCCCTCTCTGCGTGATCTAGCCATAGTAGTGTGCTCTTCGGGGACGAGCAGACATGCAGTACATGACCGTGAGGGGAAGCGATCTCACGGAGCGGTGTGTTCTGTGATCAAAGCCACAACAACAAATTTGTCTTGGGGCTGCACCTGCTGCTTCTATTATGACTAATTACCTGCACCGCGGAACACAGGTTATGTTTTTGGTCACGTTGGTTGGCTTGTCCCCGGGATAACTGAAAAAGTTGTTCACGGATCTGGATGAAATTTTGAGAGAGTTGTTGGACATGACAAACGTAATAATTGATTACTTTTTGGTGCATTTCTGTAGCCTATAAGTAACATAATCATTCTTAATCAATAATTTCTGATAGATCGCTGGGCGCATACCTGGGGTCACATGAGGTCGTTGGCATGTTCGCCGGGGGCGTCAATCGCAATTGCGCTCTATCAGCACTTGCATTGATAATGGGTTGCCACACATACTGCTAGCACTAAAAGTAAAAAAATATTTGTACCACTACGGTGCAGGTTTACAATCTGAGTGCTTCTAGTTCAATACTGAAATATATTAGATTGCTTGATGGGTTGTCGCTCTGGAATAAAGTCTCTCTCTCTCTCTTCTCTCTATCTCTCTCTCTCTCTCTCTCTCTCGCTCTCTCTCTCTGTCTCTGACAGATATTCCCTGGCAACGGTGACAACAACGTACACAGGACCAACGTGTTCGCCGCCCCCTTCCACGCCCGCTACGTGCGCGTGATCCCGTGGGCGTGGCACGAACGCATCACGCTCCGCATCGAGCTGCTCGGCTGCAACGAGTAGCGCCGCGTCTCGCCGAGTTCACCCCTCCCCGAACCCTGGCCCGCCTTCCCCTCTTCTTCAACGTGGTGCACCTTCTTCAGAGATGGTCAAGACTTACTTGAGTAAAAGTAAAAATGCATTTGTACAAAAACAGCTTCAATAACATTACAAAGCTGTGATCCAAATATCTACTTAAGTCGACGTGAAAAATACAGGCTTTGAAATATACTCTGATTTCAAAAGTGAAAAGTACTAAAGAAATGATTTTTTTAAGCTTGTCTTAGCTTTAGTCTAAAGATACATACTGTACAAAATGTTATATGTTGTATGCAGCGGTGTTTAAATTGGACTGCAGTATCTAACGTTAATAGTTCTTGTAGATCGGTGTTGTACAAACAAAAGAAAAGAGTATATTTATATTGTCTATAAAAAGTAACTAGTCTGTTTTCAGAAAGTAAGGAGTAGAAAGCACTGATGTTTTGTGTTGAAAATGTACCAAGCATAACAAGTAAGAAGTCCTCAGAGAAATGCATACTTCTGAAAGTACTAGTTACTTGAAAATTGTACTCGAGTACAGCATTTGTACTTCGTTACCTGCCCAAATATCTACTTAAGTCAACAGTATCTGGAGTCGCCGCGAGCACGGCATTTTTGCAGGGAGTTGTGATCGTAGCTATTTGCCTCGCAAACCGTATCGCGAGCGTACGCATGCATTCGCTTGCCCTATCGTAAGGGAAAAGCAGCATAGCACACCAATACTACCGTCCGTTCTCTCACCAACTTCACCAGCCGGACACACAACTCCGTGACGTGCAAAAGCAGCCCCAAGCTTGAAGCGGCGACAGAGCAGTTGTATCCAGACAAACCACAGTAGCATCGACATGCTAATATTATTAGAACTATCCGACGACCCGGTAGCTAGCTAGCCTCGCAAGGCTAGCTAGCTACACAACCTCCCTGTACCGCGAACGGCGACTATGAGGACTAGACTGCCCTTTGAGGGGGCCATGCAGGGTGGGCCCTAGCCCGGCCCTGCCAATCAAAACACAACCTTGCTGTTTCGTTGGAATAGCTGTATTCACGAAGAGGACGACGGCTTGAAGGAAGCGAAATAGAACAATTTGCAGCGACATGCACTTTTTTTTTTGGTTATTTTTTTGTGCATGTGCACCATTTTTTTCTTGTTAATGGTAGTTAGTCGGAAACTGGGTGGAAGGGATTGGTGGGGGGCAGACATTGCAGAAGAGACATCATTACTTGGTGGGAGGACTGGTGCACGGATACAACGCCGGTGGGAATTAGGCCTGGATGAGTACTCCATAATGAGATACAGGATTCACAATGCTCTCAGGGCTTTTAACCGATGTTTTTTTTCTTAATTGGTTCGTTCCAAACAGAAACGGAATTATGAGTTACCCGTTCCCGAAGCGGTTAGAACACAAAAAAAAAATGTTCCCGGAATGGTTCATTTTGTTCCTATCAGCTGAAACAACGTCATTATTTTTAGATAAGTGTTCTTCTTCCAGAACATAAAAACAAAACAATGTTTCCGGTTTTGTTTCTGTTCCCTGGACAAAATCCAAAAAGTTCTCGGTTTCCGTTCCTTGAACCGGTTCAAAGCCCTCTGTATCGCCAATTCCTGATAAGTTTCTACAATGATGCCCCTCCTCGCGTAGACATGCACACCCACACGCATACACAGAAGAGCACCGGGGGTAGAAACTAGTGTTGTACCAATACCTTTCTTGGTGCCGATACCCGATACCTCGCTCTGCAGTATCGGCCGATACAATACCTACCGATACCACTGTTTGGAAAAAATGCTGTTGGTAGTAACTTCCTCCCAAGGGTTGGGAAGACATTTTTACATGCAGTCTATGATTAATAGTAGTGGAGGAAAGAAGAATTATCTCATTATTTTAATATTTTATTGTTTGGTCAAGTGGAGTAAGGGGGTTTTGCATCTGGACTTTTCAGTTACTACCCCAATATCACCCACTTTTTGAGAAAAAGGACATTTTTTATCAGACCATTTTATTTAAGCAGATGAGAAGAGATATTTTAGACACTGCGGGGTGCGGGTTTTACTTACTTTACTTACTTTAAAGGTGCCAATACCGAGTACGTCCGATATTGGTATCGGTGCAACACTACTTACAACATTAAAAAAAAACAAAAAAAAATGAAAATTAAGAAAATATTCCATGCACATATTAATTCATGATTGTGTGGAGAATATTAATATCTTCAATATAACAAAAATTCACGTATGTATGTATATATAGTATTATAATTTATTACAAATAACTCTTGTACTGCACTTTTGACAACATGAAGCGTCACATGACCTGGCCTCCTCTTTCACATGTGCAGTGGAACGCTGAGTGACCAATAGTCACGCCCCGCCAAATACCTGTCTTCAGTAGCCTGGCGAGCCAGAACCAACGCATCGTCCACGCACCGCACATCGCTAGACGCTTGCATAGGGTCTGGGAAAATCAGGCTCGCTGTCAGTACGGATTCATTCGACCAATCAGCGCGGATGTGGGGGGAGTTTGTACGGGCTACGCAAGACGTGGGCGGAGTTTGGTTGTCACGCCTCCACGGCGCTTGTCCCACCTCTTGCGCTGTGATTGGATAACATGATTTGATTGACACGGTTTTTTTGTAACGTTTTCCGACCCTGGTTTTACCAGACCCAATGCAAGCATCTAGCGATGTGCGATGCGTGGACGATGCGTTGGTTCTGGCTCAGTGTCTATAGACGAGTTTGGTGGGTAGTTCCAGCACAATTTCAAATTGAAATAGGACTTCCGGTGTCCGTCGCTTCGCTGTGTTCTGACTTGCTTTTGAACATGTCTATTCAGTGGGACCCCACGCCTACTGTGTTATTATAAAAGGATGGTGGTAACTTGCAGTGTGCTATTCCACACCCAAATGTTCTAGTGCGGATCGGTGCCCCAGAAACGAACGATTTTAATAATCTGCGCAAGCCATCCCATTGGTACAGAACGTATGTGACATCAGTGGTCGTATTTGTCCGTATTTCATCAATATTTATGCAAAACGGTGAGCGAAGAAGGGAGTAGATGATGAATAATTGATCACAGAGCGAGCTGTAGTAAGCAGATTTTGAAACTGCGTGTTTTGTGTCAAATTCAGCCACTTCGGTACACTACGATGACTTTACACAGGTTGTAATGCAGACACCGGACTGACGCAAAATGGCAGCGTTCTTAAACATGAACGTAAACTGGTCTATAGCCACGTCCCCCCCCCACCCAAATGGGATCTCTTCAGGGTCTATAAGACCTCCGTGGGAACAACCAGCAACCTCGCTCCGCGTGTGTCTGTGCGCGAGCACGTCCATCCAGCAGCATATGTTAGATATTACAGCGTGGGCGTCGGCGTCCTAGTTCTAATCCCACAGGACGGCTTGGTGTAGCCGTCCGCGGCCGGCCACGGGGCAAACGGCGTTCACGATGAAGCAACAGGCGAACGCGCGCACGCCGCCGAGTGCTGTCGAAGCGGACGAACCACAGCTGTCAGCCGCGCCGATTGTTATGATAACGACCACAGCCTCCAGTGTCACTTTGGGGTTTTTTTTTTGGGTGGCACTTTATAACTAGAGGTATGCAGTCGGTGCCGCATCAATAAACCCAACATTTATTCTTGACCCGTGCTAGTAGCATTTCTGTCGTTATAGACTGTTCTTGTACATAGACTGTCCAATGCACGACCGTTTCCCCGTCGTCTCTCTCAGTACCAGACCATTCAGCTGCTCTATGACATCACAAGTCAGTGAACCGACAGAGATGGCAAAAGGACTCAGATTTCTTACTTGAGTAAGAGTAAAATACATTGGTAAAGAAACAACTCGAGTAAGACTACAAAGTACTAATCCGAATATCTACTCGAGAAAGTAAAGACTACAGGCTCAAATGTACTCAAGTATTTTTGAAAGTAAAAAGTACTAAAAATAAAATTGTATGTTTTTGCAATGTTAGTTTGTCAATAGTATTGTTTGAATAAATTACTAACAACCTAGCCTAATTTAGCTTATATCTCGGCACTAAATGAAAACCACTTATTAACTTAATAACTGGGACTGTACTCGGTTCATCGGCGCCCCCTACTGACTCATATTTTACATCTTTTCCTACCCTGTCAGTGCGCAAAAAAGAGAGAAAACTTAACGAGCCTGTTTTGGTAAAAGTAAGGAGTAGAAGTACAGACATTTTTGTTGAAAATTTACTCTGTACAAGTAATAAGTAATCACAGAAAAAAGTACTTCTAAAATTACAGATACTTGAAAATCTTACTTAAGTACGGTACTTAAGTAATTGTACTTCGTTACTTGCCATCTCTGTGAACCGACGAGGACAAATATGTGTACTGTGATACAGAGCAGGTCGTATATTGAGAGAGAAGAAATAATACGAGAATCTGACTGTGATGTCATATAACATGCCGAACCTTAATCACTACCACTGACTGTGATGTCATAAAAGTTCTGGCCAGGAGCACGAGACGGTGGCCCACGCAAAACCTTTACATTACACGCCCTATGATCCCGTGTTTGCTTATAAAGCCTTCATAAACAATAAACTCATTATTTATAAATGGTCACAGCGTTGACACTTTATATTGATGCATGCAAGAAAATGAATGAGTGATTTACAAACGACAACAGATTATAATGGTGGGAAACCTGTTGAGTATATAATATAATTATAATATTATTACACATTTACAAACTTTTGTAAAAGTGTGTATATGAATAGTTTATAAACATTATTTTTAAGTGCTAACGTTTTTCTTATTTTTTTTTTTTTCAGTCAACCGGGTTAAAACGGCAAATTCCGACAACATAACATTTTCGTAGTGGGATGCTGCGGTTCCAGTTAGGGCGATTTGTGTGTGCAATCAATTTACATAACATGATTAACTCTTTTAGCGCCAGCAATTTTAACACTAAAGGAATGTGCACTGATGTTTGAACGACCACCAAATATATATCCCTGGCAACTTTTACAATAGGCATGTATAGTACAGTCAAGCCAGTGTAGTACATTGATGAGTTTTGACTCGTCAATGCATTCACAGCTACATCTTAAGCCCAATTCACACTGGCATCGAATGACGTGGGGACCTCTGGTCATTCACAATTACCCCCTGATGTCTTTGTTATTTTGTGGTGCGTTCTGACGGGATAAGCAAAACCTGCATTTTGCTCAATTTAACAGACATCATGACACATGTCCCGTATTTTTGCTTTCGCCGAATCACAGTAGGCGTTTCGCCGAATCACAGTAGATCACTCGCAGTGGAAGTATTACTTTGCAAATCAGACATTGTGCATTCGCATGTCAAATGAAACTCAGACGTCCTCCACAATTATTCCAAAGGACCAGGGGTCCATAGGTAATAAAAGTCCGGTGCGAATTGGGCTAAAGTCTACGTCCACACGGGAACTAAATCCGGATTTCTCTTTGCCAAAGTTCCCTCCCGGCCACATGACATTAGTATTTTAGCGCCTCCAAACTATTTTTTTTCTTTTTTTTATCCTTCAAGATGGACAGTTTTCATATTGTTGCCACTGGAAGCTCTGTGTGGACGCAACGCACTGTTTACCTGCGGAGATACGATATACGGGGGCTAGAGTTATTCGTGGAACCGCGCAGAGACTCTGAGGCGGCCGTGAGTTGTTGTTTACGGCCGTCGTTGTTTGGCTGCAGGTAGATGAAGGGCGGGTATGCGCGTGCTCCACGCTTCTTCCAGCATCGTTTTCATCCGGGAATTCGCTGGCGTGTTGGCGCCAACTTCTCAAATCCGCTTCCCTGTAGACACCACTGTTTGAAATGCGTTTAAAACTGTTCCATTTTGGTTCCTGTGTGGATGTAGCCTTCGAACACATAATAATAATATTTTTATTTTAAACCTATTGGAAACAGATTAACTACACATTTTTTTCACATGTTTTTTGTTGGTAAATTTGCATTGAATTAATGTTATGAATATAATGATCTGTAAATGTATGTTGTGTAAAGAAACATTTTATGTGTGTTTATCTGAAGTATTAAGACTATTTATTGTCTTTTTTTATACAACTAACAGAGCAGGAGAAAGAACAACATTACAGAGAGAGAGAGAGAGAGAGAGAAGCTTGCTTAGTCAAGTGGAGAGAGAGAGAGAGACAGAGACTGACAACTGGGATTTAATTGGTTGGAAGTGATGGAGAAGAAAGGATAAATAGATTTTATTTTTTAATATTTGTTTTGCAAATATGTGCATAATTTAGCAGATTGTATGTTTTGTTAGTTTGCTGTTATTTCCACTTTGGGAAACTGAGGGACAATACTGCGATGGTTGGAACTTACGGACAACTATATGACGTTTTGAAGGCTGGTAAAAGCATGCCTTGAAAAATTATGCAGACAGCGCTGACTGCATAATTTAAAGCATCAATAATATATTCTAGAGCGTGTACAGTATTATTAATTATAGGGCCTTGTACAGTACTGGCCAAACTGGACCAAAGAAAAATTTGGCCATTTTGAATTCGGCCATCTTGAAAGTGTTGGCCTCCAAAATCTCATCAGTTCATGAACCTACCCTAGAGCATTAACGCACCAAATCTGGGACAAATCCATCCACTCAAAAGTTATCGCTTTAACCACAAAGGATCTGTGACGACGGATGAGGCAGTGGCTTACGCAAAACCATCACATCCCCTACGTTCTGCGTTTCGGGGATTTAAAAGTACACAAATCCACAATAAATAGAACTTTCCCAGACACTGGCTGTGTCCGAAATCGCTCCCTATCCCCCATATAGTGCACTATATGGGGCGCACACCATTTTGTAAGGGTGTCCGAATTCTCCATGTACCCTATATAGTGCACTGAAAGCATCCCACAATGCACCGCAAAAAGTAGTGAGCATCGAATGTATCCTAGACGAAGTAATATAACCCATAATGCATTGCGAGAAATGGCACAACCACAAACAATCATTATAAATGTAAGTACGTTTGACTTTTTCTGATGATTTTTGAATTTTATAATTATATTTTTTTATAATTATATTTCATAATGATTTGGACGGCACCGACTCTAGTGTCCGAAATCCCGGCCGTTGCTGTTGAGTGCACTATAAGTGAGTGCACAAAATGGGGTTAGGGAGTAAGAGGATAGGGAGTGATTTCGGACAGAGCCTATCTTAATGACTTAGGCACCAGAAACATGGCAGACATAAACTGCCTCGGTTACACATCATATGCAGTGTCATGTAGTGGGACTTCATGTTGGCCACTCGTATGCGTTGTCTGTCGGTACATGTTGGTCTGTATTCTAGATGTAAATAATGATATGAAGATTATGTGACTTTTTGTTTCCTGTTTTGGACTAATGTTGCCCTTTTTAGTAATGGCAGCATGCTGATGTGTTAAAAAAAGATGACAAATATTTTATTGTTTCTAGGGATGCACCGACACCAGTATCGGGTATCGGCCCCCGATACTCACTTATGTACTCGTACTTGTCAAACAGTTGCCGATACCGTGAACCGATACCATGAATCGATACCATGGACTGGTACCATGGACCGATACCATGGACCGATACCACTACTGTGAAATGAGGCGGTGCTGTCTATTCTACTCTGACCTTCATTCATGTCAAAATAATATATCAAATATACATAGGCTTATTTTTTTTTACATTTTGGGGGAGGAGCAGGGTGGTGTATCGGTATCGGTAGTACTCGGTATCGGCGAGTATTGAAATTATTGTACTCGTACTCGTATCGGTTTTTAAAAAAACGGTATCGGTGCATCCCTAATTGTTTGATATTTGTGTGTGGAGCTTAGTGGACTATAGCCCTGAAGACATGTTTTTTTAAAGAGAGAATCTGTGGAGATGCACGCCCGGCACCCTGATCAAATATTTGTGTTTTGTTTTGACCTTTTTCTTTTGTTTTTTTGGAAGTGTAAATAAATTACTGAATAAATGACAATGGTTTTATCATCATGACTCAAGGAAGTATATTTTTATATAAATCTTTATTTTTTTAAAAAACGACTGTTGTGAAAAAAAATGTTAAAAACATTTTTGAGGGCAAATCTACTTTCTCATTTTGCTGACTGCGTGCCTGTGACTTCGTTCACAGATAGGGGCAGCGTCACGGGTTCTCCTCCACTCGCCAACTTTTTCTGCAATGTCATCATCTCTCGCCCAACTTTCACAACTAACCCAGTCAATAAAATGGGAAATGGCGCTCACGCTGGAAAAAAAAATAACATGGGGGAAAAATAATAATAAAAATAATAATAATGATAAACAATAACATCTAATTCTAATACATTCCTTTTAAATGGGCCCACTCTTATTTATTTGTTTTAATATGTTGTTTATTGGTCTTGTTTATTTGAAGTGTGAAAATATCATGTATTCAGTAAGCTCCTTGTACAACTTGATGCAACGCAAAACCACATTTTCATAACTTTTATTTAAAGTAGCATACTTCCCTTTAAAAGGGCTTCAATTCTATGCAACAATGGTGCTTTCTTTTTGTAAAATGCAACATCTGAAACAAAATATCATGTGGTTTGACCACCTGACCTTGACTTCTGTTTGGACAACTCGTTGTAAATCACACTGAAATAATTTAAATATAACCCTTGCCCTCTTTGGCATAATTTAAAGGATTTTGTCCATGTATTCACAAAGTGGCATTTCATTCAACCCATAGACTGTATATAAGTAGACGCAGCGTGCATGAGGTCATCCTATTGCTTTCATCCTAGCCAGGTTGAAGCCTCCGACGGCACGGTGCCATTGCTGAAAGTAACCGTATATCCGGAGACAAGTAGAGGTGGAGAGAGCTCTACGGTAAGTGAGAGAGAGAGACACCCCACACGCGACTTCTTCCGGTGGTACTGTCCGCTAGGGGCGCCAACGACAGAGTCTGAATGAATGGGATCCTATGGGAGCTGAAATTAAAAATTATGTTTGTGAAATTATGACGCCCCCCTCACACAATGAACCGTTAATTATCCCGACAATATACATTAAAACATCAATTACAAACAATCTTTAATTAGGTTAAAACAGGCTGCTAAGATTGGAATATTTGTATTGGAAACTACCATAGGGCGCGATTTCCGGAGACGAGGCTCCCCCCATACAAACCCGGAAGTAGGCACGGACATCAAAACGAACGCGGTGTCCATTTTTATAAACCGTCTATGATTCAACCACGATACAGGTCAGCCATTAACTTGTTGAGGTCAGCGGTCATAAAACCTCCCGAGGGAAAAAGCCTCAACATAAAACTAACACCCTGAACTGGTGCGTTGTCGGAAGTGGTCGCACCTGCTTTCTGCTGGGGTCATGTAGAAGACGACCTTTGGGACGCTGGGGGGGAGGGAAGTGGTGTTTTAGTTTGACCAGAGGGTGGTCTGGTCTCTGCTATTACCACACCGAGAACACGCGGACTGGCCCCGTGGCGCAACTGTCTAGACCACTGCTGCTAAGCCAGCCCCATTCATCTTGTGCCTGTGATCACGGCACATGCAGTGCCGTGGATCGCTTCCCCTCACGGTCATATACTCAGATATGGCCAGCCATAAAAATGACTTCAGTAAAAGTATTGTTACCTCAGCAAAATATTACTCTAAGTAAAAGTAAAAAGTAGTCATCCAAATAGTTACTCAAGTACTGATCCAAATATCTACTGGAGTAAAGTAAAGAGTACAGGCTGAGAAATGTACTGAAAAAGTATTTTTGAAAGTAAAAAGTACAGGCTCTAAAATGTACTCAAAAGTATTTTTAAAGTATAAAGTACAACATACTAATAATAAAATTGTATGTAAATTGCATTTTTTCAATGCTATTGTTTGAATAAATGACTAACAACCTAGCCTAATTTAATTCTCTCTCTCTCTCTCTCTCTCTCTCTCTCTCTCTCTCTCTCTTTGAGACCAACAGAGGATATGAAAGATAAATAGATGGGAGTGTGTGTGTGTGTTGTGTTTAATATTTCCCCCGGGGCATCCAGCAAATGCGACAAGCATCTCAACCAGAGCCAGATAGGGATTAAGAGACCACACTGAATGCAGAGGCCCAGTGTCTCTCAAGAGACCCATCTTACTGAACGCAAAGGCGTCCTTGTCTCAATCCCCGCGTCCGCTGAGACTGTTGATACCCTGTGTGTGTGTGTGACTCCATGAGTGTTTGGGTAAAGAAGTGATGATGAAGTGTGTGCATGAGTGTGTAAGTAAATGTGTGTGTTTGTGTATGCCTGTGTGTGCGTGTGTTTGCCTGTGTGTGTGTTTGTCTGTGTGTGTTTGTTTGCCTGTGTGTGTGTGTGAGAGAGAGAGAGAGAGAGAGAGAGAGAGAGAGAGAGAGCGAGAGAGAGAGAGAATGTGTTCGCTTGCCTGTGTGTGTGTGTGTGTATATGTTTGTCTGTGTGTGTTTGTCTGTGTGTGTGTTTGTTTTCCTGTGTATTTCCCTGTGTGTTTGCCTGTGTGTGTGTGTGTGTTTGTGTGTGTAAGTGTTCGTCTGCTATAGGTGTGTTTGTTTGCCCGTGTGTGTGTTATCTGTGACCTCTTCCAGCCAGTCTAATGACACCCTACAGATAACATCTTTAAAGCATCTTTAAAGCCGCCCCCCAGGG
>OMKY01246820.1:0-10932 GCA_900302395.1 Bregmaceros cantori | reverse complement strand
AAAAGTACCCACATTTCTTACTTGAGAGTAAAATGTATTTGTAAAAAAAGAACTTGAGTAAGCCCACATAGTACTGATCCAAATATCTACTTGAGTAAAGTAAAAAGTACAGGCGAGAAATGATTACGAGAAATGTGTCAACAGTCAATTTTAGTAATTAAATTGATCCCAGAGAAAGACACAAAAGAGAGGGGAACAAACCCCTTTATTTTTACAAGGTTAGAAATGCAAGGTAGTCTCACCGTGAGACAACAAGTATACATAACACAATTCACGTTACGATAAATCCATAGGCTCCACAGGAGTACTCAGCTCGTCCTGGTTCGGTGGGTCAGGATCGGGTGCAGTTGGAGACTCCTGGACGACCCGCTGGACTCGGAAAGAACGTAGCCAGATGGCTACGCCTGGCGTCGGCGCTCCAGGAGACCCCGGATGAGCCCTGTAGAAGGCCTCCAGTAGCGCCGGATCCAGGATGTAGGAGCGGGGCACCCATGACCGCTGCTCCACCGGGTACCCCGCCCAGTGGACCAAGTACTGGAGGCCTCGGCCCCATCTTCTGGCCTCCAGGATCTCCTCCTCCTCGTACACCTGATCCGGCCCCACGAACCTGGGAGCAGGGACAGAAACATGGGGGTGTAAGATAGAGGAGTGGACCAGCTTAATCTGTCCAACATGAAACACAGGATGAATTCTCATGTTGGACGGCAGATCCAGTCGCACAGTCACAGGATTAATGATTTCTAGAATAGAAAACGGACCAATAAATCTAGGAGAAAACTTCCTGGGAGAACCTGCAAGTCTAACATCCCTGGACTTTAACTTTAAACTTGTTGACCCGGCCTGTATCTAGGCGCTTGCGGTTAGCCATGCAACTCCACTACCCAGGCCCGAGGGCGGTCCCGGCACATGCAACGCAGAGTGGATTCCATCGTCTGATTTGCCCGCTCGCACTGCCCATTAGTTTGGAGGTGGTAACCCGAGGTCAAGTTGGCCTTAACCCCTAAATCGTTCCAGAACCCCTCCCATATTGAGGAAATAAACTGAGGTCCTCTGTCAGACAAGATCTCAGATGGTAGACCGTGAATACGAACTACCTCCTGAATAAGAACTTAACCGTCTCAGCAGCGGACGGAAGCTTGTCGAGAGGAATCTAGTGGACCTGCTTAGAAATCTGTCCACTACAGTAAGGATCACAGTTTTACCTTGCGAGACGGGCAAACCAGTAACAAAATCCACCGCAATGCAGGACCAAGGTCTGCTAGGCAGGGGAAGTGGTCGAAGCAGGCCCGCCGGTCTTGAATGGTCCGCCTTGCTCCTAGCGCAGACCTCACAGGCGGCGTCAAAATCGTGAACGTCCCTCTGCATGCCAGGCCACCAGAAGGTACGTTGTAAGAAGGAGTAGGTCTTGTCGGCCCCGGCGTGGCAGGTCAGTCTGGTTGAATGTCCCCACTGAAGGCTGCGCAGATGTCGCGGTACAAACAGCCTGCCCTTAGGGGTATCACATGGCCGTCTCCGGTTCCGTATCGCGCAGCGGAGTGCCTCGACCACTTCCCACCTTCCACCTCGGAAGCGTCTACTTCAACTACAAACGGACGGTCCTCTGATGGATACGTTAAGACCAGTGCAGAAATTAAAGCTTTCTTGATGCGAGTGAACGCGTCCTGAGCATTCAAACCCCAAACGAAAGGCACTTTGGGCGAGGTTAGACTAGTGAGCGGAGCGACAATGGAACTGTAACCCTCAACGAATCGCCTATAGAAGTTAGCAAAATCTTCCCAAGAGTCTTTCTCTTGTCTGTTGCGATCTCTCCCTTCTGAACAACATGCCCCAGGAACTCGACAGAAGTAGAGTGGAACACTTTTCAGCCTTCACAAATAGCCGGTTCTCCAATAATCTGGAGAGGACCCTGCAGACATGCTTAACATGTGACTCCAAATCCTCGGAAAAAATCAGAATGTCATCTAAATAGACAACACAGAAATCATTCAGCATATCTCTGAGGACATCGTTAACTAGGCACTGAAACACAGCAGGAGCATTAGACAACCCAAAGGTTAGAACAAGATACTCGAAATTACCTAAAGGCATGTTGAAGGTGGTCTTCCACTTGTCCCCCTCACAAATTCTAACCAAATGGTAGGCGTTGCGTAAATCTAATTTAGTGAAAAACGACGCTTTAGATAATGGTTGGAAGGTTGAGGAGAGAGGCGGCAAGGGATATTTGTCCTTAACCATGATCTTGTTCAATTGCCAATAATCGATGCACGGTCAAAGCAAACCGTCCTTCTTTTTAACAAAGAAGAAGCCTGCGGCAAGCAGAGACGTGGACGGACGGATTATACCGGAGGAAAGACCGTTAGAGATGTACTCTTGTATAGCCTCACGTTCAGGGAGAGATATATTATACAAGCGTCGAGCTGGAAGTTTAGCCCCGGGTACAAGCTCAATTTTACAATCATATGGACAATGAGGAGGGAGAGATACGGCGCTGTCCTTATCAAAGACCGCGGCCAAATCGGAATAGGCCTCCGGGACATTAGAAGGAACTGTCGTGGGCTTAACACTAGAAGAGTCACGGGGCTTGTGATTGAATGAAGCCACCTTGAGACAGTTGCATGACAGTCGACTCCCCAACCTCTAATCTCCCCGGAGCGGAAAGATATGTTCGGATCATGTTCATGTAACCAGTCCTTGCCCAAAACAAGAGCGTGACACATGAACTGAAATTCGAAGAACCGAGTAGTCTCAACATGATTACCCGAAATGAGAAGTCGAAGAGGCTCGGAAATACGAGTAATGGGCGACAAACGCCTCCCATCCAGTGAGCGGACGTTCGAAAACCCCATGTCGAGCGACCCAGGCAGCATCGATCAACGAATATTCACAACCAGTCTACCAGCGCACCGCAGGCGAGGCGACGGTTTTCAATAAACAATGAAGCTGAGAGGATTGTTTGTGTGGAACCCTTGGGAGTTCCAAACGACGATAGACCCACTAAGACCCCTCCGCCTAGTGGGCTTTCCAGTTTAAAGCCCCCGGACATCTAGCCATCCAGTGTCCGGCGGCGCCGCAGAACATGCAATGCGGAGAGGGTCGAGTGAAAGACCGCCTCTTCTCTCGTGAGTTCCACGTACTACCTAGTTCCATCGGTTCCCCACGAAAAGTTGAACCACCCGCTACATTGCCTCGACTGGTGTGGGGAACAACAGGATTGTGATTGACCTGTTCAAACTTCCTGCTCTCAATGCCAATTTCCATATTGACTAAATCATCAAATGAATCGGGGTAATGGTTGACTAACCCCTGGCGAATCGAACCGTTTAATCCCTTAGTAAACATAGTTCTGTTATGAGTTTCGCTGGTAGTTGTCCACAACTACCATCGAACATGCAATAAAGGAGTTTGGATGTGTGGATGCATGTTAAAGGTGCGTGCTTGGTGTTACTGGATACAATGCCTACTAGGCATTAAGCCCAAGGAGAGTGTTGTGGAACTCCCACAGTACGCCAGAGATACTGGCCGAAATAACGTGAGCAAAGACTGGACTTACGAAAACAATTCAGCTCTAGACAGACAAACCGTAAATGCGACTCCATGGGAAACCAGTTAGCATCATATACGCCAGATGGAATTCATACGAGTGTATCCGTGGCTCGAAAACGGCCACGACTCGCCGAGTGTGCTAATCATATTGCTAACCAGCCCCGGAGAAGGGGACTACGGAAGGTTTGAGTCGCTTGTTACAAGTTTGCTGCTAGAGAGAAAGCTAAGCACAAACAGGCGGGAGTAAACGATCGTGTTTACACATACGACTCCTGACTGCCGGCTGAAACCCATAACCGCATGGGTAGAGGCGGAGTAATATTAACTAGAATGGAAGTCAAAAGATACTCAGCCTCTCAGTATCCAAGATAATGCCAGCAGGCAGAACGAACGATGACTGCTGGCTTAAATAGAGCGAGCCACAGGTGTTAGCAGTAGCCAGTTAGCCATACTCTTCTTCGTGGCTCAACCCCCACCGAAAGCAGAGCACCCAGTGCCTTAAGGGCATAACGCCCTCTACGGTAAGCTTTCGGAAGTGCCGCTAAAAGCGGCGCCGTACACAACATGCGTAATGGTACAGATTTTCTGTAGGATAATTGATGGAGAGAGGGTGGGGAATAAGGGGGATTATGCTTCTGTTTTGGGGAGGTGTGGGCAGACAGCAGCAGCAACAGTGCGCCACAATAATCTTCCTCCAATCGTTCAAAAGTTATGACCCACACCGCTATCTTTACGGCACCTAAATTCCTCCGATATAATCAGTGACACCGATAATCGATCATGCTCTAATCACTATATAATAATGATGTCAGTTTAATGCATTATAATTGCAGCTAACTACTTAATTTGATTTGATACATTTCTTTATCGAAAATTGTATCTAATCGTCTGCCTGATAATCGTAATTAAATTGGATTGAATCGTGGCAGTAGTGAGGATGCACCTAGAATTGGCGCTAGTAAAATAGTAGGTTGAGTTGGGAACACGGTGTCGGTAGAAACATTTGTTTTGATGTATAACACACAAATAAACATACAAACAGACACATGAAGACATCTTAACTAAACACACACACACACACACAATAATACAGATCTAATCACACAAAAACACATCTAACTACATACACAAACATAAACACACACACAGATGTTCTCATCCAACTACAAACACACACATTGACCTCATGCCTACGCACATAAGTTAAAGGTTGACCACAACCAACACAAACACATGCGCACACATTGGCCGTAGCAGCGGAATACATGTAATCGGATTACAATAATTCGATCATGACCAGAATCTTGAGTTGGCCCCTGGGCATTGCGCACGCGGCTGTCCACCGCTCCTCGAGGATGGGTTAAATGCGAAGGAAGAATTTAATTGTACATGTATGTATGTGTGACTAAATACAATACCTTTACCTTGATTTTAACCTTGTCAATGTGCACGCAGCAGAACACCTTGACAAAAGACCACTGCCAATACCAGACTCACTACCCATATTTAAATAGCATAGATTGAAGAATGTATGTGTGTGTGTGGTTGTGGTCAACCTTCGACTGTGAATGTGTCTAGGCATGAGGTCAATGTGTGTGATGTGTGTAGATGGATGTGAACATCTGTGTGCGCGTGTGCATGTTTGTGTATGTAGTTAGATGTGTACATGTGGTTTTTTTGTGTGTTTAGATCTGTGAAATTGTGTGTGTGTGTGTGTGTGTTTAGTTAAGATGTCTTTATGTGTCTATGTATGGTGTTACATGTCTTCATGTGAGCACGTGTATATAGTTTGATGAGTGTGTGTGTGTGTGTGTGTTCTGCTTTGTGTGAACTCCACACATTTTGCTGTTCAAGGTCGCAGCCGCCCAGAGAGTAAAACAGACTTCAGGGAGAAGACCAACACTTCTTTATATCTCATCTCTCCTCCATCTCTCTGGCTCCCTGATTTATTCCCACATCTTGCTCTCTGTCCATCTTTCTTGGCATTCCTCTCTCCTTCTTTCCCCTTACTTTCTCTATTTGCCCTCTCGTCATCTCTCTCTCTCTCTTTCCTCATCTCTCTCTCTCCTTCCTTATCTCTCTCTCTCTCTTCTTCCTCATCTCTCTCTTCTCTCTCACCCTCTCTCCTTCCTCATCTCTCTGTCTTTCCTTCCTCATCTCTCACTCCTCTCTCTCTCTGTCTCTCTGTCTCTCTCTCTCACTCACACCCTCTCTCCTTCCTCATCTCTCTCTGCTCTCTCCTTCCTCAGACTGCAGCGTGTAGTCAGTTCTGCCGCAAACATAGTAAGAACTAGCTTGGCGACCCAGAACCACACATCGCACATGAATGGACGCTTGCATTGGGTCTAAGAAAATCAGGCAAGCCGTCGGTACAGATCCAATCGGCCAATCAGCGCGGATGTGGGGGGGGTACGGACTACACAAGACATGGGCGGTTTTTTATTATTATTTTTATTTTTTTCCGACCCTGGTTTTACCAGACGCAATGCAAGCGCCTAGCGGTGTGTGATGCATGGACGATGCGTTGAGTCTGGCTAAGTACGAACCCACCTACCTGACATCCATGACCTATTTGAGTCCGGAATCAAGCAGAGGATATGGAACATTGCGTCTGACCCTGAACGGAATCTTTTACTGACCTCTGGCAGGGCAGACGAGGTCCAGGAACAGCTTCTTCCCACTAGTAAACTCGGAAAGGAGCACCAGCCACCTCATTAGTCATGCTGTAGTGCAGGCCTATTTAATTGCCGGCCTGTGGGCCAAATCCGGCCCGCTAATCAAGTTTTTCTGGACCACGGAAGAATTCTGAGAATGTGTTGTTGTTTTTTTGTCAAACATGGTTAATCTATCTGAGATGCTGTTCTTTACCTCACCAGAAGCACTGGAAATTCTGTGAAAATTTGTTGAGGGTTGAGGCTAACTGAGATTCTGTTCTTTACCTTAAGATTGTTTATAAGCAATTAAATTATTTCCTCAGAGAAAACAACATTTTTGAGATGTACCAGTCTGGCTTCAGGTCAAATCACAGTACAGAGACGGTCCTGTTGAAGATTCTAAACAATATTCGGAATAATCTAGATAATCATAGACTCACAGTCCTGGTCCTGCAAGATCTATCTGCGAGATAGATCTAGCAGATAGATCGGTAGACTATCAGACATTATTGAACAGATTAACCCTCCCGGCCCCTCACGCCGGCGTTCTGGGGCCGGCGCCGTTAGACCTATGCCTCTTTGTGACGTCATATCTCTGCCTCACCTCTACGTAGAACAGTACGGTTTGTTTTGTTAGAGAGGGAAGAAGTGAGACTTTGTCCACCGAAAATGTTGTGACAATCTGACTCCTCCCCGCTTAGAAACGCACGTTAACCTGCCGCTCATTATAACCTTTTTTCCCATTATAACCGAACGGCAGCATCATGACGTCACTGCGTCGCCATTTTGAGAGTTCTGCTAGGTTTTATGATACTGGCGTGACCGGGGGGAGTTGTAGTTCTAGTGTGTGAAATTTCTTTACAATCGAGTAAAGCTGTGATTTTATATCGCCTTTCTAGGCAGCACATTTACCGTGTCTTCAGCCCGAGTCGGCCGTTTTAAAAGCTCTGTAGCCGGCCGCCGAATGTTGACAAGAGTCGGTTTATTGTTTGGCGACACACACATGGGCCGTGCAGCCGGGAATGGTGCAGCCATCCATGCGCCCACCGCACCGCTGGTGCCCGATGGAACTCTGTGTATGGAGCAAACTCTGAGCGGTAAAAGTTTCACGGTAAGAATATTTAAAAAATGATAATGTTTATCTTCTCGGGCATGCCATACATCATTCTTTTCAGAACAATCGTGGCAACACGGAAAGAAATACGAGGGAGTGATTATATTTTTCTCTCACCCACAAGACGCGATTTTCGACGTAAAGACATAACTTTTGTTTAGAAGCCTGGATAAGTGTGTGCGTTTCTGAAAAGTTACTCGGTCTATCGTAACCATATTTACAGATTCTGGGGCCCACTTATCTACAAACAAACTGGAATTTTTATAGAATTTTAGAACAATGTTTACCTTATCTTTGTTTTTATATTTCTATCCCCTCATAAATGTATGATGAACTAATTGGTCTTACATAGAAAAATGTAAAAAAAAATCACCACTATCTATGGTTTTTTGAAATTCACTGAAATTTGGGACCCAACATTTTTTTTTTTTACCCCCTCCCATCCATTGGAGGGGGGGGGGGGTACACATCACATCATAAAAATATTTCAATAGTATACGGTGATAGCTTAGGGGGTTTGAAAAACAGGAGCCAAATTGTGTTTAGCTGTGACAATGTTTGATCTGTTAAATCTGTGGTTATTTGATGGCATGCTTTATTGTAGCCATATGGCTTGGGGCCCAGGGACTTAACATGTTGTAATTTTAGCTCCACAATCTGATTTTAATAAAAAGCTAACAATTCCATTATAAAAGCAAAACTATTAGCCCGTTAGCATGGTTCTGGCTCGCACATTGCTGCACGCTTGCATTGGGTCTGGGAAAATCAAGGTTGCTGTCGGTACGGAATCTATCGGCCAATCAGTGGGCGGAGTTTGGTTGTCATGCCTCCACGCCGCTTGTCCCACCTACAGTACTGTGACTGGATAACACTAACTGATTGACACTTTTTTTTTTTTTTTACCATTTTCCGAACCTGGTTTTACCAGACCCAATGCAAGAGTCTAGCAATGTGCGATGCGTGGAGGATGCGTTCGTTCTGGCTCGCCAGGCTACAAAACTATTGCTAGCTTGTTGACTTTATTAAAATCAGATTCTGGAGCTAAAATACAGGATGTTAATGATGACTTGACTTGGGAATCGACTTGCCCAAGAAGACTCGAGACTTGAACGGTAGGTAGTGAAGCCGAGAAGACTCCCCGGTCCATTTTGCTGTTCCAGCAGTGGTATTCGTTACGGAAGTTCTCATGATGTAGTTCTGATTTTTTTGTGTCTACTGGATCAGACCAGTGTGTGGATAAGTAGGAGACCTTCTCCTGCAGCATGTTCTTCCGCTGCTGTCTCATCTTCTTCACCAGCAGTAGAAGGTCTGGGAGGCCGTTGCCAGCGTCCAGCTCCTGCAGCGCTGCATACAAGAGGCAGAAGGCGCCAGTGCGTCCCACACCCGAACTGATGACACGGAATGAGAAGATGTCAGTTAGTTACTACCTCACAAATGGGGAGAGAGACATGGAATTGCTTTCATTTATTTTTTGGCGTAAGCACCGGTTTCCATTTCATTGGCAGGATTATTTTAGTCTTGAAAGTGGGATGAGAGAGATCGGGAGAAGACATCGTAAAAAGGTTGAGGCGAGCAGAATGTGGCACCCCCCGTGCCTGTGAACTAAGTCACAGGCACCATACATGTGCTGGGTGCGGGTGTCTTACCGACTACACCACAGAGACAGCACACGATTGCATGGATTGAATATAAAAATATTAATCCCAAGAAGGAAATCAAGTTCATTCAGCAGTAGTGGATTGATAGTGAAACAATGAATGAAGCTATATCACAATAATATATTACTGATCGTCCACTGGCCACAAGCAAGGTCCATTCAGTCAGTCTCTACATTGTTGGTAGGATGGGGGCACTGAAAGAGGTTATTAAGTCTGATAGCTGGTGGCACAGCATGAATGATTTCCTCTGACGTTCTGAGCTTCAGCTAGGTTAAAGGTCACTACCAAAACGCTCATTTGTGCAAAACTGAATGTTAAATCTATAAACAGTATGTACAGTCTATGGTGAAATCCAGATCAGCTAACCAGCAGAGAGAGATGAAGCAAACCACTACGTTCGGACCAGGCCAGTGTGATCCCACCTGCAGTGCACTATGACGGGGGTGTTGAGAGGCCTCTGATGCTGGAAGTGGCTGTGGACCTCTTGGACAAAGGTCAGCAGACTGGTCTTACTGTCTGGGAGGCCCCTGGATAGAGGGAAGATGACACAAGGCTGACCTGAACCGTCACATAATCCAATACAAATCAAGATCAACATACATTCAGTGTTGGGCAAGTTCACTTCTAACATGAACTAGTTCAAATATCAGTTCAATCCTTGTAAAATGAATTTGTTCATTCATCGTTCATAGGTCATCATTTTGAACTATGAACAGGTAGTTCCCAAAATTAACTTTTTAGTTATTTTTTAAATTTTTACGTTGCTGTCAGCTAGAATTTGTCAACTTTATTGACGGTGTACAAGTGGAATAAAATTCTCAGAGGTGGATAGAAACGGTGCAGTTTTTACTTGTTTTACTTACAGCTCGGGCCAGGACGTGTACTGAAGGTGGACCACGGTGCGTTTCAGAGTCTGCCCGCGGTACTGCAGACTGAACATGCGCTCCGTGTGCGTGGACGTGCTCTTGGACGTGGTCAGGGTGAGCGTGATGGGGCCCTGAGTCACCTGCTGGCCGCGCTCCGTTGGGAAGTAGCGCAGCACCTTGGCCTGGAGCCAGAGAATCACAGAGTACGTAGTGAAGAGCCCATTGTGAAGAACCCATTTTGCGAAAATTCCGCTCTTGGTTATTCCATTGGCCGGGGTTACCTTGAAGATATTGATTCACTGAGATGCACGGTCATAACTAGCATTGTGTATATGCCTCTGAAGAATGGAATAAATTATAGTTAGTTACATGCCTGGACTGGGAGGAGAAATCAGCCCGGGCATTTTTGACTTAGACCGGCCCCCATAATTAGCGGAGCACATCCGACATGAAATTGACGTAACTTATGTCTTATAAATGCACAAACGCTGTCGTCAAGGGGAAAAGGTGTAAACTTTTACTCTAGTTTTAGTTGACTAAAACATTTTTTAGACAAAATCTAAAATCATTGTAGTTAACTAAAATATTATTGATTTCCTATTGTCTACACTTCTCTTTTTTTAAAATTGTATAGATTTGCAAAGTAAACCACATTGAAGTTCTAACCACCCAAACACCCCCTTTTTTAGTAGTAACAACTATTTGGCACAATTGCCATTTCCAATGATAGTCAAGGTGAATAAACATTCATGATGGCATCTAGTTTTTATTTTATATAAAATATTCGTGCCAATTGCAAAATTTAACATAGTCAAAATTACTTTGAATAAAAAAATACTAAAATAATCACAGTTGCCCAATAAACAATAGTCTTCTTTAATTGTATAAAACATACAATATTTGTGCAAGATTCAATAGTTTTCATATAATTTTATGTTGAAACACTATTACTTTCTATTTTAAAATGGCACACATACAGCCTATGATTAATAATTACGACTCCAACATCAGCAAAATAAGAGTATATGTAACCTAGCGTTATGTTGCAATGATTTGATTATTTTGAATTAATTTAATATGCAGCTAATCTCTCAATT
>OMKY01246817.1:0-14547 GCA_900302395.1 Bregmaceros cantori | reverse complement strand
ACCCCACCAAGTTAGGGACACAGAGGGGACATTAGGCTCGCCGTCACCCCACCATGTTAGGGACAAGTCACCCCACCAAGTTAGGGACAAGTCACCCCACCAAGTTAAGGACTCAGAGGGGACATTAGGCTCGCCGTCACCCCACCATGTTAGGGACAAGTCACCCCACCATGTTAGGGACAAGTCACCCCACCATGTTAGGGACAAGTCACCCCACCAAGTTAGGGACACAGAGGGTACGTATTCAAATGTTCCGGAACAGAAACGGAACATTATGAAATCCACAAAACCGGTTAAAAACGTTTTTTTCTGTTCTCTATATATTTGAACATTTCCTATGTCTGGGAGACTATTTCCGGTTGTGCATGCATCCAACTTTGGGGCTCCATCTTGTGGACAGACGAGGAAGTGAATGTAAAGGCGTTTAAACCCCCTTTTAATGTTAATACACTTACACAGAAGTTTGAAAGTCCACCAAATTTTGTATCAACTATATCTAAACTTAACATTGCACAATATGAGGAACTTTAAGAACGAACGAAATGTTTGTGTTCCGAACCGGTTCAGGACCGATATTTTGGTGGCGGAACGTTTCCGAGAACGAAAACATTAAACAGAGACCTGCCTGAAACGTTCGAAAAGGAACTTTTCAAAAATAATTCCGTTTTCAGGCCCTGTTCAGATCAACCTTTATTGCTAGAGCACTTTTAAAACAAACAATAAAGAAATGAAATGGATCACAGTGCAAAGATTAATCACGTTCCAAAAAATAGACAAACAATAACTAGGCATATGCAGTTGTCCTGACTGCTGAAGGTGTATCTTTGAAAACAAACTGAAATTAAATTTAAAACAAAAAAAATTTTTCCTTTTTTTAAAACATTTATTTAAACATTATTTATTCAGCTATCTTGGAAGTGTGGACCCCCTATCTAATCTGATCTAATCAGTTCATGAACCTACCCTAGAGCATGAACACACCGAATCTGGGACAAATCTATGCATCCGTTCAAAACCACGCACGCATACGAAAACATCATAGGCAAAAAAAATCTTCTTTGTTCTTCATTCGTTACAGGTAGCTAGTATCAGCCAGGGCGAGTGGGAGCTCTCATATGAAGCGGATTTGCTTAATGTGGGCCGCTGCCTAATATGGGACACCTAAGCTCCAGTGGCTCTAGCTCCCTCCCTAAACAAATGAATGCCAGTGAAACTACGGTAAAAGCAAACTATGGTAATTGGTGTTCCAACTGTTCACCACTACATTTCAGTGTCCCACATTAGGCAACTGACTGTCCCACATTAGGGGAATCCACCCTAACAGATGACCTGTGCTTTGGTCTGGTACAGGGTGGAACCCCCACACCGTTTGACAGGAACTTTGGTACCAAGATGGGAGCCAAGTCAGTACTGTGGCTGACTGACAAACTGAAGGAGTGTTACAGACACGGTAGGTATCAAACTGTTTAACTAGGTATCAAACTGTTTAACTAGGTATCAAACTGTTTAACTAGGTATCAAACTGTTTAACTAGGTATCAAACTGTTTAACTAGGTATCAAACTGTTTAACTAGGTATCAAACTGTTTAACTAGGTATCAAACTGTTTAACTAGGTATCAAACTGTTTAACTAGGTATCAAACTATTTTTTTAACTCGGGACAGCACACACACCGATTGCCATATTGAGAAATGATGGCGGTAACTTGCGCTGTGCCATTCCACACCCACATGTTCTGCTGCCGATCTTTGTCCCACAAACACTTGAATCAATAATCTGCGCAACCCAGAAGAACATGTGACCTCCCATAGTGAGCAGCTTCAACTTGCATTTTCAAAATTTCAGCCCCGTGTTTTTAGCATATTAACTCATCTATCGTTAATTAAAATCCGTGTCAGTTTGTTCTTCGTTGGTACCATACGTGCGTGTCGTCTCGCAGAGAGCCCGCCTTAACGTGGCTGTGATTGGTCGGCAGAAATGGAGGATCAGATTTTTGGATGCAATGGACTCCAGACCCAACGATTCGTTTGGTTTGGCTTGTCAGGCTGGTGTCTTACCGACTGCGCCACCGACCCAGCGCGCATTGGCCAAATATTGGCCTCGCTATTGTACGACAGCCAGTGTGTCGTCTTGCTCGTCCAACGGATGTGTTGTGTTGCCACAGGGCGTATCTTCGCTAACACTCCCGACTCGGCGTGCGTGCTGGGGATGAGGAAACGAGCTCTACAGTTCCAGCCACTCAGCGACCTCAAGGCAGAGACCGACTTTGAGTGAGTGAAACAATGGCTGTGTCCGAAATCGCTCCCTATCCCCTATATAGTGCACTATAAGGGGCACACGCCATTTTGTAGGAGTGTCCGGTTCTGAAAGTACTGAAAGTATCCCGCAATGCACCGCGAAATGTAGTGAGCATCGCATGTACCCTAGACGGAGCAATATAACCCGTAATGCATTGCGAGACGTTTTAAAACTGACCTAAACGCAAAAAAAATGGCGCGGCGGGAGTAAATAGCGACCGACCACAGCAAATCGTTATAAATGTAAGTACTTCAGACTTTTTGTGATGATTGTTGAATTTTAGAATTCTTTTTTTATAATTATATTTTATAATAACTTTGACGGCGCCAAATCTCGGCCGTTGCTGTTGAGTGCACTATAAGTGAGTGCACTATATGGGGGATAGGGAGTAGGGGATAGGGAACGATTTCGGACACAGCCATATATTCAAATTTGTCGATACACAGTGGTAGGCCGGCAGTAATGGGCTGCTCAGTCAATTACCTTTATTTAATTAACTGAAAAATAATTAACTCATGGTTTTCTAATTCTTTTTTTCTGGCGTCAGCGCCGTTTTTCCATCTTTTTATTGGATAGGATTAGTGGGAAACTGGGTTGAAGAGATCGGGCGTAGACATTGCAGACAAGTCGGCGAGCGCAGTCGAACTCGCGACACTGCGGACGCTGCGTTAGACACAGCGCCACCAACATGAATGGGGTCGAGTTAGGTGCGGTGTCCATAACCACTCGGCCAACGCGGACCCATGGTTTTCTAATTCTATCCATAATCCTTTGCTCCTGTTTCATTCTGGCAACTCTCACTTTCCCATGTGATCTGAATCCCACCTATCATGCGTTGTGTGTGTGAAGTTTTATCCTGCAGCTCCCCCTAGTGTCATTTTACACCCATTACATAAAAGACACAAACATACCATGTCAGTAGGATTAGAAAGGTTATTTTTCTTTAAATTAATATTTCATAGTTTCATTTTTTAAACGTTTTTTTCCCACTTTATTGACGGGTTAGTTCTCGAAAACTGGGACGAGAGAGATCAGGGGGAGACAGTGCAGGTGGGTTGGCCACGGGAGGAGAACTCACGACAGTGCCATGCCTGTGAAGTAACAGGCACCATATGTGTGCTGGGTCTGGGTGTCTCACCGACCACGGCAGGGAAAAAACAAGACAGGAGTAATAAAACCCACAATACAAGCGCCAAGACAAGCCAGTTAAAATAAGTAAGAAAATATTAAAATTGTGGGAGTGATAAGATAATAGAATACAATAAGAGATGAGATAGATAAAAGAAATCATAAAAATAAATATATAACTATATGGGATAAGGTTAAATCACACACCTCCAAAAGCGCGAGAAGTTGCGTTTTTAAAGCATTTTAAGCGTTTCAAGGCATTTATAAAAAGGTTGTCAAACTCGGTCACTGTGTGTGTTTAATTTGCAGACACCGCATCCCAAAGACCCAGTGGTGGCTGAAGATCAGACCCATCATGAAGATTCTGGCAAAGTACGACATCAAGCTGGAGTCGGAGAACGCCGAGATGGAGCACGTCATCAAGAAGACCGGCCTTCTGGGTGCCAAGTAGAGAGAGAGAGAGAGAGACAGAGAGAGAGAGAGAGAGAGAGAGAGAGAAAGCACCACCGTTTTAATTTCTAGTGCACTAGCCGAGTTTGGCGGCTAGTTCTGGTAAGATGTTGGGTTGTAAGAGGACCTCTGCTGTCACTTCACCGTGTTTTGACCTATTTTTCAACTTGTCCATTCAGTGGGAGCACACGCCTAATGTGTTATTAAAATAGGATGTTCAGTGGGAGCACACGCCTAATGTGTTATTAAAATAGGATGTTCAGTGGGAGCACACGCCTAATGTGTTATTAAAATAGGATGTTCAGTGGGAGCACACGCCTAATGTGTTATTAAAATAGGATGGTGGTAACTTGCAGTGTGCTGTTCCACACCCACATGTTCCAGTGTGGATCTGTGCCCCCACAAACGCATGGTTCAATAATCTGCGCAAGCCGTTCCATTTACTCATCTTTGTCGGACTTACGAGTGAATGCAGCCATCCCATTGGTCGGGGGGGGAAAAATCTAAATTATCCAATCGCAGTACAGTAGGCGTGACAAGTGACGGAGTAGGAAGCATCTCGTCTCGCAGAGAGCCCGCCTTAACGTGGCTGTGATTGGTCGGCAGAAATGGAGGATCAGATTTTTGGATGCAATGGACTCCAGACCCAACGATTCATTTGGTTTGGCTTGTCAGGCTGGAAATATTCAGTGGCCCATAAGAAGTTTCCAGTCAATTTGACAATGACCAACAACAGCTGTCGGCCATTGTTCACTCGTAGCGTTGGTGAGGATCAAACTTCATCTTGTTTTCTCGTTGACGTGTTGTTGTTCTCATGAACTCTGACAATAAACATGTTTGATTGTAACACAGCGGTTCCTTTTGTGATTGTTTGATCTGTGAATTTACATGTGTGTGGACGTGGAAGAAAGCACTCAAATAGGGTGGATTCCCCTAATGTGGGCCACTGCCCGTGGCTCTGGCTCCTCCCTAAAGTAATGAGAGAGGTAACGGACTCTGGGAGAAGTTGGCCACAAAGCGCAGCAACTTTCCATTCCATGTTCACTCCGCCGTACCATGCATTCTAAGTACTGAATGGAATCAGACATGCAAAATGTCGACATCCATCCGAAAATGCCCAGTGTCATTCATTCCCGGGGTGAAAAAAAAACCTGCCGTGGTCAAAATTTAAGAGCTATTAAAACATGAGACAAAGAATTTAGGGCTCTGTTGAAATCTTTTTGGTGGTGAGGGAAACCGGAGTGCCCGGAGGAAACCCACGCAGATACAGGCAGAACATAGAAAGCACCTGTGTGGAGTCAAAGAATCAAACTGCACACCTGTTTCACACTGTTCTATACACTTTTATTGCACTGTTCCTCAACCAGGACACACAGAGACAGTGAGGTTGATTAACAAACACACCAGAGACTTTGATATGCACACACTCCGACACAACCCCAACATACACACACTCACCCCAACACACACATAGGCTGTGTCCGAAAACGCTCCCTAACCCCTATATAGTGCATTATATGGGGTGCACGCCACTTTGTAGGGGTGTCCGAATTCTCCATGTACCCTTTTTAGTGCACTGAAAGTATCCCACAATGCACCGCAAAAAGTAGTGAGCATTGGATGTACCCTAGACGAAGCAATATAACCCATAATGCATTGCGAGACGTTTTAAAAATGACCTAAACTTCACCAAAACGGCGCGGCGGGAGTAAATGGCAAATTGTTATAAATGTAAGTACTTTTGACTTTTTCTGATGATTTTTGAATTTTGTAATTATATTTTTTGTTATTATATTTTATAATCATTTTCAACGGTGTCAACTCTAGTGTCCGAAATCTCGGCTGTTGCTGTGGAGTGCACTATAAGTGAGTGCACTATATGGGGGGTAGGGAGTAGGGGCTAGGGAGCGATTTCGGACACAGCCATAGACACACAGACTCACCCGACACAACCCCAACACACACACACTCTCACCCCGAAACACACACACTCTCACCCCAACACACACATAGACACACACACTCACCCGGCACAACCCCAACACACACACACACACTCACCCTGACGCACACACATCAACACAGCCACACCCCGACCCACACACTCACGCTGACGCAACCAAAGAGACGAGACAAACAAACGAGAACCCAACACATACACAAACAAACAATCAATGGCCAACATGAAGGTCCATTCTCCAAACAATGCTTTGATCAACATGTGTTGTATGGTTCTGTTGTTATTCAGGTTTTACTGTCGTCGGTACCTCTTTAGATTGATGATCCACCATCTATGCTTATTAACACTTAGTAAATATTGAACAAACCATGAACAAGTCATTAACAAATAGTTGTGATGTTTAACATATATTGCTTAAATATTTGCATTTCTGACACGGATGCTCACGTCGTTCAACCTTCTCATATTCACAGCAATAGGGTCAATTGCCCAAATGCGGGACATTTTCTGCAGCTTCCTAATGTGGGTTAGTCAGCTGAATAATGCAAGACAGTGAAAAGTCGTGTTGAACAGTTGAACTTAATATTAGAACATATATAGTTTCACTGACATTCATTAGTTTAAGGAGAAGCCACATCCACTGGATTTTAGGTGTCACATATTAGGCAGTGGTTCACATTGGGGGCAATCCACCCTAAAAGTTAAGATTTGTTCAATATGTCATCATAGTTCACTTGCTCCGCTTGCAGCAAAATGTGCACCGGTTCAGTGTCATTCTAGTGAGGTCCTGGCCATTCCTAGATGTTGTTGGGCCATCTTTTGTGTTGTCTTCCTCTGCTTCTCTTGCCGACCACTAATCCTTCAAGGCAGAGTTTTGTCAGACCTATTTTGGATCGTTTGATGTGCCTGCTTTTTATTATTGTCATTATTGGTTGGAGTGAGTTTAGTTATTTTACTATGTGGTCTAAAACGCAGTGTCCTGTCATCTATCGCGTGATGTGGTTTTGGAACGTTTCGATGATACTGTTCAAATTATTCTGTTCAATACTTAGTGTTAATAAGCATGAATAACGGATATTCATGTAAAGTGCTACCGTGTCATTGAATAATCAGTGGCTGAGATTTATGTTGATAGTTCTGTGTATTTATATATTTTCAGTTTCCCGCTATGAACATCTTATAATGAAATTAGCTACTGTAGCTTTAACGCATAGGGATGTTTTATTGTTATTATTCATTGTTATTATTCATAGACTGTAATGTTATCGTGATACGTACATTGTTGAGCTGCGGTGATATTTATTAAGAAGAACAAACACACAATCCAGTGTGCGTTGATTTATCGGACGTGTGAAAGTTTGAAATGCGTTAGGTGTGGGTCGGTCTCACACCCTGAGTAATTCACATGACTTAGCAATGGAGGTTTTCCCATGATTGGTGGAATTTGAGAAAATAAAACTGGTGGTATGCAGTCAGCCCCATCCATTGTCTTGTCGCTGTGGCTTAAGCTCACAGAACACGCAACGCCACAAAATGGCTTCCCCTCGCGGTCATAGACTGCATGTCCGCTAAGCCCCGCCCTCTCATCTTCCTGTCACACTGACGCTGTCAAAAAAACTGAGGAATTCGTGCTGGCGCCTCTTTCGTTGCGACGGAGACGACTCATTTCACCCACCACATGTCACCACATACTCCTCCCCTCGATGCGATTTCCGCGAGTGGATCAAGCCGAGCGCGCCTAACGCACTTCAAATGTTCACATGTTCGATAACAATACAACCGCCAAGTATTTCAATAAACTTCTGTCACACAGCGCGCCTCAAACACTCTCTTGTGTTCGCTTCAACAAACCCCACATTCAAGTATTTCTATCGTTGCACAGGCACTAACTTCTACTGTAATATATTACACTTTCAGTTCCATCCGACAACACTGGAATTTTCTTTAAAAGACTTTCTGGAACACACTTAAATACAGTGGAATGCTCTTGTAGTGATGACGTTTGTCCAGGCCCATTTCGATCACTATAAGTGTTTGATTACTAAAACTGAATTTCCCCCTTTTTTTCATTTTCCACAGATTTGTACAGGAATGATTCCTTCCTGAGCCTTTTGATCAATATAAGCTGTTGATTCCTATATTTGTGATCACTGTAAGTGGATTCCACTGTATTAAAAAATAAGACATACAGCCCCGACACCCAAATTAAAAAACTACAAATACGAAATGAATGACATTGAAGGAAAAACGCCACCTGAAGTTCATACTGAAGTTTGGCCTTCCCTGACCGTAACCAGGTGGATACACACCTGGTGTTACTTTCTACTTTGTTAGCATAGCTTAGCTCCATGGATAGCAAAGCTTAGCCCCATGGATAGCATAGCTTAGCCCCATGGATAGCATAGCTTAGCCCCATGGATAGCATAGCTTAGCCCCATGGATAGCATAGCTTAGCCCCATGGATAGCATAGCTTATAGGTAAAATGCAGCAATTTATGCACTGGCTATGTAGTGCATTTGTTTAGACCACTGCATCCAGCCCCATACAGTCTTGTGCCCATGGTTTAGTCTCACAGTGTACGTAGCTGTTGTGAGATTGCTTGCTCTTATTGACACAAGTATGCTGCTGGTCTGCTTCCCTCGCCCCCTTCCCATTAACCCTGTCAAATTAAATGGCTATGCTATGCTAAGCTACGATCAGGGAAGAATATATTTCAGTATGAAAATATGTTCAAAGGCGTTTTCCTTTAAATTCTCCCATTAGGCATTACACACTATCGCACATGATGTGGAGTCACAGACTCCAGCTGAGCTACTCTTGAGGTATAAGCCTTGGAAATAAACTCCCTTTCCCTTCTTTAAATTAGATTAAATTAGAACTCCTGCCCCCGTGGCGTAGCGGTTAAAGACGTTACGCCAAGGCAGCCCCATTCATAGTCTTGTTGCTGTGGCTTAATACCACAGCGCGCGCAGCACCGCGAGAACGCTTCCCCGCACAGTCATATACTGCAGGTCCGCTCGCCCCCACTCTCTCGTTCCTCTTTCACACTAACGCTGTCAATAAAAATGAGACAATGGCGCTCGCGCCGGAATAATAACTTAAAAAATATATTAAAAACAACTCCTGCCTTGTTTCGCTTCTACCAGGACACTCACCAGGTGTTGACACTTCATTAGCTTCTAGGAGCCGGTTGTGAGAATTCTACTCTTAAAAATCACACTAAGGAACAGTGTCAGGCAGTGAGGGGCAGCCTAAGCTTGTGTAAGCAAAGGCTCAGAAGAGACCAGAGACTGTCTCTTGCTGGTGAGAGCAGCAACGTTGTGACAACTAGTGTGGTTTCTCCTCCGCTGGTGGCCTTCGGTGAGGACCCTCTTGATTCATTTTAAGACTCCCCCTGGTGTATCCAGCAGCAACCTTCCTGGCTAGAGCCAGAGAGAGATCAAGAAACTAAGACAAAGCCTAGTCCTGATTCCATGTCCGTCGGGGGTGTTGATACATCAGGGTAACTGTTCAGCAACTTTGTCATCGAGAGAGCGGGGCCGATTGGCTTGCGCCTCTTACATGCTTGTCTCAGTTTGGTGAAGTAGAAATCCCCGTTGCTGGGTCTGCAGTCACAGAGTTGAACTCTGGTTGTCCACCAACCTGAGTCTCAGCTACCTGTGTTTCTGTGTTCTGGTTTCAGGCTGGGCTTCCGGCTACCTGTGTCTCTGTGTTCTCGTCCCAGGCCGGGCGTCCAGCTACCTGTGTCTCTGTGTCCTCCAAGCTGGGCGTCCAGCTAACAATGTCTCTGTGTTCCCAGCTACCTGTGTCTCTGCCCGACGGTATGTGGTGACACGCCCGGGAGATCTTGGGCCACTACGCTGCTGTAGCCTTCCTTCTCTATGCAGTCAGCCAGCACGTTGAGGACCTACAGATACAGACATCTTTGAGACTCTGTAAAGCCATTGAATAAGTATCAATGGGTAAAGAAATCATATAACAGGAGTCTAGTGGAATTTGCTCTGGGTTTCACTTAGTGAGAGTTAAAAAAACCTTTTTCACCATCGATTTAATTGTTTAGTTAATATGTTTTTATTGTGGGTCACTTTTGACAGTGTTATCAAACTATTTTTACAAAAGGAACATTTTTTCAAGGAGAGAAAAGAGATGGATGTCAGCTGCCCAATAATATATGTCAAGAGCCACTAGTACAGAGGACACAGAGTAAGAAAGGGACAAGATAAAGATTAGAGAGACAGTTTATTAAAGCTTCCTCTCCGAAACATCATCTCTAGCCAGCGGTTCAATGGCCAGCGCAAAGAGATGGGGGGAAAGAGGGCAGCCCTGGCACGTACCACAGTAGAGGAGTATAGAAGCAGATGTAATTAGTGATCAGTAGGGTTGGAAGGTTTGATGACTGAAATAATCTGAGTTACCTTCCGTAGTCGGCGGTCCATGGCACTCAGGTGGGGCTCTATGAGGACGGGAGTGAGAAGGTCTCTGAGCAGAGACTGGGCCATCATGGACGACAGAAGATACTCCTCTTTAGCCAGCAGTTGCAGGCGGAGGTGGGTCGACTTCCTCACCCTGCGGGAGAGGTTTCACTTTGTCAATTGGGCTGTTGCAGACATTTTGCTGGTATCATCACAATCAGACAACGCAGAGAGCAATATTTGCTTAACGTTGTCCATTTAAAATTGTTCTATTATTGATGCATTGTAAGATTCTGCATTGTAAGGTGTACCCAGCAAACACGACAAGCTTCCCAGCTAGAGCCAGAGAGAGATCCAGAAACTGATGCAAAGCCCAGTTCTGTCCCCACATTGATTTATCCATGGTAATATTGCCAGTAGATGACAGCTTAATTACATTGTTATATTTGCCCCTATATAATGGACGTGAACTGGAAATAATACAACTTAATTTTACATATACGTCACCGTGATACCAGCAAAATGTCTGCCACCGCCATCACGTGCAACAGCCCTTTTAGAGATTGCATGCAGGATCAGTAAGAAAGGATCAGTAACTGTCCCATTCCTATTTCCAATATTTTTGTGAAGACAGAGAGCTAATGGCACTCTCAGTGTTAAGTCAAGCCATGCAGGTTGTCGGAAAGACAACGTCCTCTGTGGAGTTTTCGGTCATCAATATGAGTAATGTACCAAATGATTTAATGTACTCAATTCACAATCAAAACCCACGGAGCCTCACAGCAAGAAGGTCCTCCTCAGGTCCTTTCTGTGTGGAGTTTACACGTTGTCCCCATGTCTGTGTGGGTTTTGTCCGGGCACTCCGGTTTCCCCCATCACAAAAAACTTGTTCTAGTTAACCTGCTGCGTATAGTGCCCCTGGCCAAGGCACAGAATCTGGATTTGCTGCCCACCACTCTTCAGGGAGGGGTATAATGTGGAGGAAGAATTTCACTGCACAACGTATGTATTAGTGACTAAATGAAGTTACCTTTAATACCATCAGAATGAAACGTACAGAGGGAGAATTGTACGTACCTACAACACTGAGTTAGTGGTACCAAGATCGACAGTTCATCGTGAGAATGCTTCCCGAACCTACAAATAACACACAAAGGATTCAATACACAATACACTGACCGTATGAATGAGTGAATGAGTGACATTTAGTTTTAGGACAGTACAGAGCCATTCATCATTTCAACATGAGATATGAGAAGATGGTTCTGTATAACAGGCTTAGCATTGCTGCTATATTTCACCCGGATGTCCGTGGAAGGAGTACAAGTATACAAATAGACATGTATCTCTGGTTATAACCGAGTTAAAACAAGATAAAACAAGGTGCTAGAGGCTAGCTGGACCGTGATAATGGTTGGCAGCTGACAGTGACTAATTATTATTATTATTATTATTATTACCATTATATAACATATGGTGTCTTGCCATCTTCTATCGTGACAGCCTTGACACAACATGGACAGCCTTCAAAAATCATCATTGGAAAAAAGCTACCTTTCTTCAAAGTCTTTCTAACTGTTCGAACCTAATATAACGTGGTGTCTTCTAACACGACAAGCTAAACAATGATCATTTCCTGACATAGGCAGCTAATGGTTTTGAATACTTTTCACTTTTCAAATAGTATATTTCAGAGTCTGCACTTTTTACGATGACTTCAGTAGATATTTGGATCAGTACTTCTTACTCAAGTTGTTATTGTACACTTGTATTTTACTTTTACTCAAGTAAGAAATGTTGGTATTTTTGCCATCTCTGCTCCTTACCCTCGGCCGTTGTCCAAATGGATGATGAATGTTTCATTGCCAAACTTCTCGAAGGTCTCGTAGTGGTGCCGGTCCATGTTTCCTGAACAACAAAAGATCCACATGGAACTTTTTTTTCAATCAATCAAACTCGTTCCCGCTCTCTCATCCCCGCTGTCAATAAAATGAGAGAAATGACCAAAACAAAAAACATAACATTAGGAAATACGGCAGCCCAATTATTTGAAAATCAGGGTTGCAACCAGTGATGATTTTTGATAATTCGGCATTTTTTACAGACCAGTTTTACTTTAAAATTGGGAAAAACATTAACCAGAACCATTACTAATAGTGTTATCGATGTCCACTCAATTGGCAGTGGCTTTGGCTCTTCCCATTCCAGGATTTCTGAGGATGAAGCAGGCGAAGAATTAAAGTAGAAAAGTGAGTAAAATGTATCATAATGCATATCATGATGTTTATACTCAACTCAACTCAACAGATTTTTATATAGCGCCAAAATCGCAGCCAAAGCTGCCTCAAGGCGCTTCACAAAAGTGATTACGTTTTTAGAATTAGATTTAAGGAGTATAGCAGCTCTTTACCCAACTACCCCCCAACCTTGATTTCGCAGTTAAGGACAGTAATTTGGGGTTGTTTACAGAACTCCTTTAACGGAGGACTGGAAAGAAGAGAGAAGAAAGAAGAAAAAGGAGATCAAGACTTTTTGATTAGTTATCGTTAATGTTGATTTGTTTTGACAGAACTCCTTTAACGGAGGACTGGAGAGAAGAGGAGAATTGAAATTTTCTCTCAATCTCAGCCTAGTTGAAGAAATAACTACTGCTTTGGAATTTTGTGTTGTTGATGTTAGTTAATTTTGGTTAATTAACAGTACTCCTTTAACAGAGGACTGGAGGAAAGAGGAGATTGAGATTTTCAATCAGTCTCAATCTTGGCTAGATGAGCCGGTCTCTACGGATAATAGACGTATATTTAGGTAATATTATACCTTATACTGAAAGGGTTAACCGTTAGGTGATAAAAGGACTCATTGGGTTAATTTTTGGCTGGTAGTTTGGTAGCATTTTGGCTGTGATCATGCTACTGCAAAATTCATGGGTGCGTGGGGAACTGGGGATACTTTCATACCACAAAGATATATATTCTTTAAAGATTCCACACATTGTGTAGATCACTTTGCACTTCTTGCGTGACAAGGACACACACACAGGTCCTCATGGGTTAAGAGGAAGTTGCTCACCCATGAGGAAGTCGAAGATGGTCATGTCCATGATGTCTAACAGACGTGTCCCGCTGTTGTAGGGCGGAGTCTGCTTGACCTCCTCGCAGTAGTCGGGGTCCACCTCCCATCTGGAACACAAACACCACAGTCTTAAGGCCCGTTCATACCGTAAGGAGCCGGACGAAATCCATCTATCGGTCCTGGAGCTTGTGCTCATGCCTCAGTCCGTATAGGAATGAACACTATAAGTCCTTTAGAGGGCGGTGCTGAGTCGCGTCAGACAGAGCATGCAATGCTCTTTCTTAGCTCTTGACCAATGGACAAACTGATTGACTGAACTACCTACAGAACTGGATGTTTTTGTTATTAACGGAGGGCATAAATTGGCCTTGTACGGTGTTATTTCAAATAAGGAGCTCAAAGAAAATCCAGCGCCCACTTCATAACGTTCCATAAGCTGTCCCCCTCGGCTCATCCCAGTGGATGTCATGCGGTTGCTCCAGAAGACGATATGATCTCCACACGTTTACCTCCTAGAGCAGAGATGCAGAGGTGGCCGGTCCGGTTACATCAGTGGTTCGGAAGTTAAATAAATAATCGGCCATGTCTGCTGGTGAGGGCAGCATGTGACAGGAAGCCAAGTTGAGAACGCTTGCTTCACACCTTGTGTCCAGTCACTCACACATTACTCTTAATCTCCTTCTTTCTTTCGCTCCCTCTATCTTTCCCTCTCTCTCTCTATCTCTCTCTCTCTCTCTCTTTCTGTGAGAGAGAGCAAGAAATATCTCATGTTAGCAACCTCAAAATGCTAACAAAATACGACAGCATTCAGGCTAACACAGCTATGTATGCACTGGGTTGTCGGGCTTTGGGATTATAGGAAGGGCTAAGGGTTAGGGTAGGAGTTATTGTTAATGTTGGGGTTAGGGTAGGAGTTATTGTTAATGTTGGGGTTAGGGTAGGAGTTATTGTTAATGTTGGGGTTAGGGTAGGAGTTATTGTTAATGTTGGGGTTAGGGTAGGAGTTATTGTTAATGTTGGGGTTAGGGTAGGAGTTATTGTTAATGTTGGGGTTAGGGTAGGAGTTATTGTTAATGTTGGGGTTAGGGTAGGAGTTATTGTTAATGTTGGGGTTAGGGTAGGAGTTATTGTTAATGTTGGGGTTAGGGTAGGAGTTATTGTTAATGTTGGGGTTAGGGTAGGAGTTATTGTTAATGTTGGGGTTAGGGTAGGAGTTATTGTTAATG
>OMKY01246813.1:0-10108 GCA_900302395.1 Bregmaceros cantori | reverse complement strand
GACTCGACTCGGACTCGCGCCCTAAAGACTCGGACTTGACTCGGGAATCTAGGTCAATGACTCTTGACTCTAGACAAGTATTTGACAAGTCTTTCCCTCTTTTTCAGCTTTAAAAAAAATCCTTTCTTTTCCGCTTCCTTTCCATCCTTATTCATAATCACTGCATTGCTATATAAACCTGTATCACATTAGCTAACTTTGAACTATCCATTCTGTGTGCGATATATGCATGTAGTCAAATCTAGTTCTGCATTAAATTCCAAGCTTTTTAAAAATGACTCGAGACTCCGACTCGTACCCTAAAGACTTGGACTCGACCCCTAAAGACTCGGACTCGTGAGTTCGGGACTCGTGTACATCTCTGCTTCATTCAATTATTTTCAAAACGTTCCGGTTCTGGTTCAGGCAGGCCTATGTTTAACGTTTTAGTTCTCGGAACCGCTCCGTCACCAGAATATCGGTACTGAACCGGTTCCGAATGCAAAATTGTGTTTGTTCTTAAAGTTCCTGATATTGTGCAATGTTAAGTGGCAAACGGCGCATGCGCCCAAAAAAATAACTTTGTATTGTTTTCAAGACTGACTGAAAGTCTTGATCTCCTTTTTCTTCTTTCTTCTCTCTTCTTTCCAGTCCTCCGTTAAAGTTCCGTAAACAACCCTTAATTACTGTCCTTAACTGTGAAATCAAGGTTGAAAGGTAGTTAGGTAAAGAGCTGCTATACTCCTTGAATCTAATTCTAAAAACGTAATCCCTTTTGTGAAGCGCCTTGAGGCAGCTTCGGCTGCGATTTTGGCGCTATATAAAAATCTGTTGAGTTGAGTTGAGTTGAGCCAGCTCTGCCGATAACTGGTTTTTCCCCGGTGGACTGATACCAAAAACCGATACGTAACCGATATAGCGAATTAGAGCTGTCAGTCAGTTGTCAACCAGCTTGTTAACAGGAGCTTGTTAACAACGAGCAGGTGCAACTGACTGGAGTAGGTCCTGGGGATCTGCACAGCATGAGGTCGATGCCCCGTGTGGGCCACGCTACATTTCACCGTCCCATCTTAGGCGACTGACTGTCCCACATTAGGAAGTTGCAGCAAATGGGGCAATCCGACCTAGATAGACCTACATACAAACTGTGACAGCAACTGAAAAGTGACGGGGCCAGGATAGGTTTGATATCATTTTTTCCCCATTGACCTGGAAGAGACAGGAAGCTATAATGACTTTTGGGCCGAGAACCAGGCCGAGAATGAGCACGGCTATGGAAGAAGAGAGAACAATCTGGAAAGTGGAGGTAAAACGGGGCCACCAGTGAACTTAATTGGTAGGAGGACACCCAGCCCCAGCTCTGTGCCATGGTTTGCTTCCAACCCATTGTCCTTTAACGGAGAGTAGACGTCAAAAGACCGTTTCCTTTATTTGACTCGTACTCTGGTTGTACTATACACTCTTATTTTGTTAGGGTCCGTACAAAACCCTAGACCCTAATCCCTAACCCCTAACCTTAACCCACATACCCTTAACCTAACCTTAACCCTAATCTAACCCTAATCCTAACCAGGGCTTTGAACCGGTTCAAGGAACGAAAACAAAAACCGGGAACTTTTAGTATTTTCCAGGGAACAGAAACGAAACCGAAAACGTTATTATTTATTATGTTCCGGAACAGGAACACTTATTTAAAAATAAAGGTAACCGGTTAATACCGGTTTTATTTTGTTGCTCAAAGGAGTGCACTTGGGGATAACTTCAGAAATAAAACAAGAGTATTTATAAAATCTACAATGCAGCAGTGAAGTAGGAATCTTTGCGGGACTCTCTGCAGCGCGTTGTTGTGGGTTCGCCCTGACACGCAACGAGACCTCGGCTGTAGAGCGCTACCAGCGAGTCGCTTTGGGTTCGCCGCAACAAATATTACATAGCATTAAACAGCTGACAGGAACGAAATTAACCGTTCCAGGAACAATATTTTTTTGTTCTAACCGGTTCGGGAACGTCAATTTATTGGTGGAACTCATAACCGGAAACGTTATAATTCTGTTTCTGTTCGGAACGAAACGTTAGGGAAAAAATATTGGTTCAAAGCCCTGATTATAAGCCAGGGGTTCTTGACCTTTTCACTCCAAGGACCCCTTTTCCCACCCCAACATAACCTGCGGACCCCTTAATTCAATTGGTCTGTGTCTCTGGATTGTATTCGATTCAAGCCCATTTGTTGTTCCAGATAAAACCTTCAATAAATAATACAACACAATACACTTATCCAAATTCACCAAACAAGTCTAAACAAGTACAATTGACAATTGGAAATAACTCTAAAAATACCAACAATGTAATTTTTATGTCAATTGGAAAAACATTAAAGAACATAATTATATTAAATGAATAATTGAATGCATTGAACATTTCAATCTATTTTAAATTCTACACTCCCCAGTAAATGGTAAATACATTTACCTTTCACGTACCCGAGGGGGGGGAAACTGGATTTCATCCACGGATCCAATGTGTATGCTGATATTTGACACATTATTTAAATTACTCTAAATACATTTTTGGGGCATTTGCACAGGCATTGGTGTCAATTGGCATCACGACTGGTATCGTCAGACCAATGTGGATGTGGAAGTCAAACACCAGAATGAAAATGTACTTCTCAGAAACTAATATTCATGTGCCCGTTGACGCCCATGCATGCCCAATTTTAGCATGCACATACCAAAATAGGAATATCTTGAAGTTTGATTTTCTGTTTTATCTTCGAAAATCTGTTTTCATAGACTTTGTTGAAGGTATTCTGTGACCTAAAATACAGTAGAAGAGTATGCTTGTGTTTTTTGAATTGTTCTATAGAGTGTGCTAACCTTGTATATTTTTTCTCTACCATCTTCCTTTCAGGATGTGATGGTGGTGGGTGAGCCTACACTGATGGGCGGAGAGTTTGGTGACGAGGACGAGCGGCTGATAACGCGTCTGGAGAACACTCAGTTTGACGCGGCCAACGGACTGGACGACGACGACTCGTTCAACAACTCACCGGCGCTGGGCGCCAACTCCCCCTGGAACAACAAAGCCCCCTCCAGTCAGGAGAGCAAGAGCGACAACCCGACTTCGCAAGCATCGCAGTAGACTTTCTCCCTCAGATCAATCCCCTTGTCCTCCCTCATTGGCCTCAGTGGGCACCCTCCCACAGACCATGACCCACCCCATCTTGGGGGCTTTGCAGTAAAGCTCTCCCACGGCTTCAGCCCCTCCCTTTCTGACATACGCACAAAGACATTCCCCAACTTTTCTCTCTTCATCGATCTCCGCTACCTTTCTTACCTCCATTGCCCACACAAGGCTTTGGCGACCCCCCCCTCAAGCTTTCACATTCATTGTCTATGTGAACAAGTGCGTCAATGTCATGGGCGTGGTTGAGAGCAGAGTGGAGTCTCCAAGGTGTGTATGCGCTGCAAGCCGAGGGGGTGGGGAATGGGTGGAGGGCGGCGAGGTGACACATCACGTGGAGCTTTTGCCACTTCCTGTGGACAATGAGTTTTAGATCTCGGCTTACACATCACTAGCAGAGACCAGACCTGGAAGAGGATGTGGTGTTGGAGAATGTTGACAACCGAGGTGACAGCTGTTGTGGTTGGTGGAGAAAATAAAGGGGATGGTGAGTTAACTGGAGGTCGGAAGCAGTGGGTAATAAAGGGTGACATACTCCACATCCCGTTTCCTCTCCTACCTCCATGGAAGGACATGTTCTTCTCAACCCAGCCCTCCACAGCATCTTTTAGGGCAGAACGCGGCAACTTTCTCCACACAGAAATCCATAAGCGTATGCATGTGACGGAAAGGAGGAAGTGTGGCGAACGGGGTGGACTGGCGAGCGACGTTTTTTTATTTCTAGCAACATCAGCTGTGTTCCTTCTCCCCCCCCTCAACTCATATGAATGTTCTGTCTGTCGTCAGATCTTTTTAGAACTCCACACAGTGACTGGATTTTAATGTGAAAGCACGGGGAAGAAGAGCCCAGCCTCCCCGCGGGCTATATTGCAGCATGCATGTTGGGCATTGCCCCTCCCTGAAACCCCTCCTCTAAAAAGTTGCTTAAAGGATCACCGGTCCAACCACATACACAGAACCCGTTGGGCCTTATGCCGTCACAACCCCCACCCCTCTCCCCACCCATACCGCAGCACCCTTCAGTCAGAGACGAGGTTGACATCACTGTGGCACCCACGACAGGACAGATTCTAACACAAACGCTCAACACATTAAAGTCAACACGCAGAGACGCAGGTGAACGCAGACACTGGACTTGCATCTCCTGACAGTCGCACTGATCAACAGAACCAATATAAGAACAATCTTTTCCCCTCCTAGTGCTCGATGAGCACTCTGCTTCAATGGCAGCAAATCCATTGTGTAAAAGAGCATTTAAAATGACACACACACACACACAACGTAACATCCCAGAGTTTTGTACCAGTATCTATTTCCCTAGAATGTTTTTATTTGTATTAAAACACCTTTCTTTCAATTGTTACTTTTTAATTTTCTACCGCTATTGAAAAGCTACAGACCAAGGAGAACCACAGGACTTATAAAGCCCCGCACCCCACAACCCTCCTCTCTAAAAAAAAAAAATTATATTGTTTTTATCTTTTATGTTCATAAAAGAGAAATCTAGTGTGGATGTTTTTATTTAGTCCTTTTTTCACTTTGGAAAATTTGACATTTTGTGTATTTGTGCTTGTATATTTAAGGTAGTAGCAAAAAGTTCTGTCCGTAATGATAAAATGTATTCTTAGATTTGCCTAAAAGCCATCTTGATCTAATGTAAATGAAAATACATTAAACTCCCCCCACACCCCTCTCATGTCTCATTGTTGGCCCTCATTTTTTTCCTTTGTCTTTTTTTTTGTTTGTTTTTCTCCCTGTGTGTGTAAATTAACGTCTCTCCCAACCCCCTCTCCCCCATGCCAGAGCGCCATTGAATGAGAAGAGACTAGAATTTTTTTACTTTCTTGTTCTGGGCTGAATGGTTATTATATTTATTTGTCTATTTGCTGGCACTCTTGTACATTTCTTTTTGTCAGCGTCTAGCCACATTTTAGTTTTTCAACAAAAATGCATATTTTTAATTCTCTGTAGATGGGAACGTTTGGCATATGGTGAGGATGGTGGGCGATCCTTGAGTATGAATGGCAAACTAGGTGGAAATTATTTTTCACCTTTTTGGTCATTGATCTCTGTGAGCGTTACTTTTGATGTGGATCTGGATTTGGTCTGTTTTGAGTTCCTGCCTTCCAAATACCAGACCAAGCATTGTACTTGATGAGGCTAAGAATATATAGTGTGAACCACACATTTCTTGGCTTGGCCCGGGGGTTAAGCTGGCCCTCGGGTCTGTAAAAGGGTGTTAAACTTTACTATTTGAGCTGGTATGGAGTCATCCAGCCCTGCACCGTTGAACATGGTGGACACCTAACACCTAAAGTAAACCATTTGACACTAAAATTGCTGAAAAGTGACCATGCTTGCCAGCCCAAACTCCTCATGTTTTACGTTCTTCTCATAGTTAATTGAGGGCTCATCACAGTTTTCATCTTTTGATTTTGAGGATTTTTCTCATCCCCCATCAAAAATCTGTTGCCATTTACCTGCCACACGTGAGACTGGTCAGACGCCTCTCAACACTTGATTTCATCTTTCCGACCTCCTCGCCCAGGAAACAAACTTTGAATTGGCATATTTTTTGTAGCAACCCCAGAGTCTCTTGTCCTTTTTGTAAATACAACTACAGCTCCGTCTTGTACATTTGAATTCCTCCCCCCACCCCCTCCTCCCATTGCCATTTCTTTCCAGCAGCAGTGACAAAATTGAATGGTTACTTGTTTCCTCGGCAAAACCCTGTAGAGAAATAATTGTTTGATATATATTTTTTTGATTTGGTTAGTTTTTGCCCTTGATTATTAATGTATGGTACCAATAAAAAGATACATTTTCACTTTAATCTCTTGTGCATCCGGGTCTTCTTTCTGAACCTTTGTATACGCTTGTGTACTGTGATACCAAGCATGGCAAGTGCAGAACCCAGTGACATAATTTGATACAGATTTTATAGCAAATGTGGTGTTCCACAGTGCACATCTTGACGCATGTAGCAGAGGAATTTCCTGCATGGTATCGCTTTGGGTGAAATATGGCTCTCAACAATGATAGAATTGATGTGATCTGCGCACTGTCATAGTTTATTCCATATTTATAAAATGGCTTCCATTGGTGCCAAGTGGAATAGTGGCCAAGATTGAAAGTTGATAAATTCAGAGCCAATGTTAACCAAGTACGGCTGATCATTTTGGCGGATTGTATGTATATTGTATAGTAACCATCACCCTGCTATATGGGGCCTTGTTGGTAACTAAGCATATCTGGGAGCAGTTATAACGCTCTGAGAAAGACAGCAGCCTGGCAAGCATGAAAAAATGAACGAACAAACGCCTGCGAAGAAAGGCAGAAGTGCCACCCACAGTGCCAAACTTATACTAATAATTTGGTTTTGTACCCTATTCTCCGAAATCTCTACGCTCTAAAGTTATGGGTTGTTTAGTCACAGTGGGGTTATGTGTTAACCCTAATCCTAACTCTAGCCCTACTGTGACTAAACTACAGCGGCTTTCATAGTAAGTATTAACCCCCCTGGATAGTTAACAGAATAACAGAAAACTACAGAGTGCATAAGTATTCACCCCCCTAAAACCAGTACTTTGTAGAGACACTTTTTGCAGAAATTACTGCAATTCACTTTGTATAAGTCTCTATAAGCTTTGGTATTTTTGCCCATTTCTCAAATTAAAACGGCTCCAACTCCTTTGTGTTGGATGGTTTTCATTTGTGAACAGCAGGCTTCAAATCTGAACAAAGATTCTCAATTGGATCGAGGTCTGGACTAAGAGCAAACATCAATAAAATCTGGATCTTGTAAGTCAAAGCCAGAATACAGCAAAGGGATTGCCAGACAAGCAGCATTGTTTTGTTAAGTGTTTTTCCCCCATTTCCTGTTTTTGTGGCTTTTAAAAAAAACTTGTGGCCACTGTATCTCACAACCTATTCGCGTGTATGCGTACATTGGTAGAGGGCATACACCACGTTCAAAATCGAAAAATATTGCAATATATTTATAAGAGAACAATAATATTGTAACGAAAGGCCGTCCCTCGTGGAGGAGCTGCGAATAGAGGAACTACAACGTCGGCAATAGCTGAACTCAGCCATTGCCAAGGTTAGTTCGGACTCTATTTAAGGAGGCGTGTTGGCCGGTGGAGGACCGTCAACGGTGCCAGCCCAGAATGCACCGCGCGTGCATTCAATACAATATAATTATATATAATATTTTACAATTAAATCGAGTCCTTGTATGACACAATTTTTCAAGTAAGGTGTGAATTCCGGAAAGAGGCAGTAGATGGCGCTCTTTACTTTAACGGCGTCCAGAAAAAAAAACTTTAAATCTTCAAAAACGCTTGACGGGTTTGTCACGACGATTCAGCAATCATCGCGTTTTCATAATAGTTCGAATTCGAACCTCATTAGTGCATATAATTGTTGAATAGACGATCTTCATCATGTGTTGTCTTAACGACATTTAAAAGTGTTACATAAGGTCACGCGTGACGTGTGTTTCTTCTCGGTGGGTAAAACGGACTGTGAATCAGTTTCCGACGCCGTCAAGACAAGCAAGTCAACGCGAGATTTGGCTCCCCGAACCGATCTCGGATCAGTTCAGAAGACCGGCAGCGTAACCACGTGTCATCGACCAGTCGGCTACCGATGGGAAACTCATTTCCTTTCAGAGATACGAACCATGGAAACATGTTCATACAAATAAAAACTACTGTAAAGAGATGCCTACCTTAACTAACTCATACATTTTGAAGACATAAATCATATGTCAGAAAGTGACTGAGAGTAACAATAGTCTCAGTTCCGAAAAAAATAAAAATACAGCTCCTTCAACTCCTGAGCAGAAAATGTTTTAAATATATTTGAATAAAGTAACACATCTTTTGATATTACATTCCAAGATTGTATTTCTGCCTGCTTTCGAAGACGACAAAAAGTATGCAAATGCATGTTGATGGTAGAAACATTCCGCAGCGCGAGATGGGCAATTTCAAATATTACAGCCTAATTATTCAGGAGTAAGCTACCATGTTACTTCTCAAACCGTGAGAGGGCTGTTCATGCAGTGTTCTGCTTTGTTGTTTTAACTTGAGGTTAGTCATACAAACCCACTTGTGCACAATATGCTCACCATGCTGTTAGCCCCTACAAACGTGTGGAGTGTCCAGGGGTGTACACATATTTTATACATCTAATATTCTAACCATGATCCAACATGACTAATTGAGTCGAACTCTGGTTAGTCGAGTTGGCTGGTCACATGTGACTTTGCATCGAGGGTTTGTACCCTATTTTATGAAATCCTTATGTTTCTTACAGTTATATGGTGTTAAGTCACAGTAGTAATTTAGCCACAGTAAAGTTAGGGGTACCCCTAACCACCATCCTTAACGACCCATAACTATTCTGAATATATGGATTTCAGGAACATAGTGTGTTCACTGATTCAGCCCATCTGACTGACTAATGCTGTGTTCTCCTGTTGTGACATTACTGTTACATTTCCAAGTCATGACCCAAAATGTGAGTTGATCTATACATAAGATATATCAGTAAAAATCAGCCACACATGTAACAACATTCTGCATGGACACTGGTGTGTGTGATATTAACCTCACTACCAGGGTATTAAATCTAATCTGGGATGTGTTGAGTAGTTTTCCATTAGCGGTATGAAACGATTCTTCCGTGAACGACACACCACTAAGGCGAGCGCCTGTTCGGCCACGTGGGGCCTACTCAAGATGGCGTTACCGTGGACGGGAAAACGTGGTCCGTTAACTGCCGCAAACAAGGCGATTTACCCGACTACCGACCCGGCCAGCGAGGTACGCCCCTTGTATTATCGGGTGGCATCTGGGCGTGGTGATTGCGCGATGCCGGTTGGTCAGACAACCGGTATTTCGCCATCGCTTTCCCCGCATGCCGACACGTGGCTAGCCGGAGAGTGGTAGTGGCGGACCGACGGCTAGTGGGCGCCACCGCTACCGCTCTGGCTACTATTACTACTACCACCACTACTCTACGGCTTACCGGTTCACTGCCGCGTTAACATTTCAGATATACCGTTACCGGGTATTACAATACGTTACTTTTAACCACGGGGGATCCCATTTGGAACTGTCGTGATATCATGCGCGTAGTAATAACCTCGTGTGGCGGCGTGGCGTTTAAATTCGCGGCACGTCGCCAAATACGAATGACAATGATCTCCCATGAGGTGGAAGCGTTTAGGGAGTAGAATGATGACACTGATCTCGACATGTAGCGGGGTTTTCAAGTGTTCCCTTTGTTCGCTACGGCGTTCAGTTATACAACGCCTTATCTCCCCAACCTCAACGGCGCTTCGGGCCACCGTACATTTCTCCTTACATGCCCCCCACAATGCACCCCCCTCTCTGTCATTCTCTTTATCTTCCCCCTCTGTTTCATTTTCTCGCTCTGTCATTCCGTATCTGCATGCTCTCTGTCTCCCATTCGATCTGTCATTCTTTCTCTCTCCGTCTGCTCTCTTTCGTCCTCTCTCTGTCATTCCCCGTCTGCATGCTCTCTCGCTTTCCCCCCATTCACTCTGTCATTCTCTCCACCTCTCCGCCTGCTCTCCCCCCTCCACACTATCAGCAAATACTCAATATAGCCTCTCTCTCTCTCTCTCTCTCTCTCTCTCTATTTTCTCTGTCATTCTCTCCGCCTGCTCTCTCTCCCTCCCCCACTATCAGCAAATACTCAATATAGCTCTCTCTCTTTCTCTATTTTCTCTGTCATTCTCTCCGCCTGCTCTCTCTCCCTCCCCCACTATCAGCAAATACTCAATATAGCTCTCTCTCTCTCTCTCTCACTCTCCCTCTCTCTCTCTCTCTCTCTCTCTCTCTCTCTCTCTCTCTCTCTCTCTCTCTCACACACACACACACACACACACACACACATACCGGTATGTATACAC
>OMKY01246808.1:0-17959 GCA_900302395.1 Bregmaceros cantori | reverse complement strand
CCTACTGAGACACCGACACACACACACACCCGAGGCGTTGTGGGCTCGCTGCCACACGTCACGAACCAAACTCCGCCCCCGTCTTGCGTCGCCCACGCCAACTCCGCCCCCGTCTTGCGTCGCCCATACCAGCTCCACCCACGTCCGCGCTGATTGGTTCGGTTTTATTTTACCGATGGGTATACGAGGTTTCCCAGACCCTATTCAGCGTCTAGCGATGTGCAATTCGTGGACGATGCATTGGGTCTGGCTTGCCAGGCTAGGTTGAACTGATTATTAAATCATGCGTTTGTGGGTCACAGATCCGCACAACAGCATTTGGGTGAGGAATGGCACACCGCAAGTTACCACCACAATTTTTAAATAACCCTGTAGGTGTGTGCTCCCACCGAATAGACATGTTGAAAAAATAATCAAATACACAGCAAGTAAATTACACCGGAAGTGACGTTCAGACACCGGAAGTACCCCCCAAACTCGTTTATAGCAGAAGCTACAGCACTGTCCCTAAATGAAGTGTGGGATGAATACTGAAGGCATCAAGACATTGATTACTGCTTAGGGTCCTCCAACAGACTGCTCTAGGTCTTGATCACTGTTCACAAGAATACATTTGAAAACACCAAATACACAAGTGCTGCGCTTCTGTACAAAACTCTCACTGCATTTTATTATTTGGGAGTCAATCTGAATTTCCGGGACGCATAGAATCAGGCACGGTACAATTCCCCATTAAGTGTGACATGTGGTCACCCTGAAAGTGATATCTCATCGTCAACGTCATAAGGGAGTGTTTGCAACATTTAGCTCAAACGGCCAGATTCAGTGAGATCATCGTCAGCAAATTCATTCATTCTTTAAAGTTATTTTTTCCGGCGTCAGCGCCGTTTTTCCATCTTTTTTTATTGGATAGGATTAGTCGGAAACTGGGTTGAAGAGATTGGGGGTAGACATTGCAGACAAGTCGACGAGCGTAGTCGAACTCGCGACAGTGTGGACGCTGCGGTAGACACAGCGCCACTAACATGAATGGGGTCGCGTTGGGTGTGGTGTCCATAAACACTCGGCCAACGCAGACCCCAGCAAATTCATTCATTCTTTATCAAAATGTCTGTGAATTTCATGACCTGAAAATGAGTTATAGCGGGTATTCACAATAAAAGGTTGAACCCTGCACTTAAACTTTGACCTTTTACCAAAAAACGTTTAGCTAACTGACATCTGGCAACGCAGATGCTCCAATGTATTGGGTACCTGTGAAAAACAAGGTTCAACGTAAGGATACATTTACATCTTTATATTCCTGCGTTACAAAAGGGTTGGGGGGCCGCGCGGTGGCCAAGCGGGTAGAGAGCCCGTCCCCCGCATCACAGGTCGAGCAGTGCCGTGGGTTCGCACATCCTCTCTGGCTTTTCTGCAATGTCTCCCCCGGACTCTTCATCCCGGCTTCCGATTTAATCCTGTCACTGTCTCTCAATAAAAAGAATGAAAAACGGTGCTTGTGCCAAAAAAATAACAAAAAAAGAGAAGAGTTGAATTCAAATACGCGTCATAGTGTGGCCAGGGGTCGCTGCTGAATGCGAAACAAATTGTTGTGCAGTGTTATGCTACCACTTCACGTCCGGTAAGCAATTCAATTTTGGATATATTTAGTGCATCACATGCTTCGGTCACAAACCTACTGCTGCCACACTGCCTATGGGCGCAAATTCCTTGATTACACACTTATCTTGGGTAATGGTTCGGGTAAGGCTTTACATACAAACTGCGGGTCGGTACGGAGTGTATTTTGAAATAAGTAAACGGTGAGAAGTCTCCAACCGATGTATACTGGTCACTGATATAATATGAACTGATATGATTTATTTAATGTGAGTGCTACGTCTCTGAAATGTGCTGCCACTACACAAAAATGAGTGCAGTTTGTTGGCTTGCATTAAAAATGTTAAAATATGAGGGCGTGTGGTGGCAGAGCGGTTAGAGAGCGCGCCCCCAGACCATAGGTTGAGCAGCATTGCAGGTTCAAATCCCATGTCTGGCAATGTCTCCCCCCGAATCTTCATCCCAGTTTCCGATTTAATCCTGCCACTATCTCGCTCAATAAAGAATGAAAAACGGTGCTTGCGCCCAAAAAATAGCTTCACAAAAAATGTTAAAATATTTGTTTGATGGATGTAAACAAATGGTGTGGAAAAATGTAAGTATGGAATAAAGCAGCAGTTACTGTACAAGAAACCATTTATAATCATATTAGTGCCAAGTATTACCACAATTCAAGGTTTAATTTTCCGTTCAAAAACTCTGTCAGTCATTGTGAATTGTGACCCTCTCTAGAACGAGTCATCAGCATCGGGTCATAAAATAGATTTTTGGGGGGCTCAATTGGGAGAGCAGAAGTTCCAACGCCGTGAGGCCCAAGGGTTGGTGGTTTGAATCCTGGCTGCGACAGCCTCCAAAGACACTGAACCTCAAATTGCTCCCAATGGGTCGTGGTTGATGCTTTTCATGGTGTGTCAATGCAATTGGTATGCGAATGTGTACATAATTTCCTGTTTTGGATAAGAGTATTCAAAAAATATATTGGTCGGCTACCAGTGGGTACACCTCTCTAAAATAGTTTTGGTTTTTAGTTGTGAGTTGTGTTGATGGGATGCATCGATTGACCGGGTGGTCCTTCTTCAATTTCTTTGTTGTGGTTGAAAGTCTGTGACAATTAGGGCTGCAAGTAACGATTATTTTAATAGTCGATTAGTTGGCGATTATTGAAACTATTAGTCGATCAATCGGTTGGATACTTTTTCCTTGAAAAAAATACCCCAAATTGTCACACCGAGTGACAATTACCAGAAATTGTTTACTAAAAAGTACTCTTGTCAAATTTGGTTCTTCTTAACTAACAAATGTACAAAGATTAAGTTACTTCATCTGACACTAACTCATTGCATGTAATTTATACCATGATATTGTCATGGTTTTCTACATATTCATGTCTTCTTCTTATCAATAATGTCCATTTAAGCTTTCATATTTTCGGAAATTATGAATGAATTTCAAATTTCTGTGGATGAATTGGGGCAACATCAGCACACAACAGTAACAATAACAATGTTTCAACTCGCCGATTATTAGATTAGTTGTTGAGTAATTTTATAATCAATTAGTCCCCGATTAATCGACTAATCGTTGCACCCCTAGTGACAATGACAAATAAATATTGTATTCTAATTCGACTCAGGCAGCTGTGTTCTATGTGAGCATCTATCGAGACAGTCCAGGGCTGTAAACAAGCATGATTAATAATTAGACTCAGAGACTGCCTTCTTGCCCTTAGGAACTCCTCAGACTTATCGTCTTGCTGGAACGTTCCAGACATTTACACAGAGACAAAACAGAGCTTTGCCCTCCCTTCCTCCTGCTCTCCAAACACTTGGCACAGTCTCCTAAGAATACTTGTGTTCGAAATTTGGCATGAGTCTTTAGACCAAGCACTTGCTAACATGTTTGTATAATCTTTGAGAAATATGCTCGGCAGATTAACATCTTTTACTCAAGGGAAGAGCTCACTTCGTTGAACTTCGGCATCAATGGACTTAGATAACCCCACCTGATCTATTGGACCACAATGATTTCCACTTGATTGATCATTTCTGAAAAAAAAAAAAAATTAACAGACATAACAAAAAATGGATAATGAATATCAACATTTCATTTATTCAATATTGAATTATAAAAAGATAATGAGGAAAAAGTGTCTGTGTTAAAGTAAGAGAAACAAATAATTATTGTTTATTGACTTGTTAAGCATTCCAATACAAACCATTTTCACTGATTTGCAATCAATTTTGCATTGTTTTGGAAGTCCACAAAATATTATGCACAAATTATATCTAAACATAACAGCTCATAATATAAAAGTTGAGGGTCTCTAGTTTCTATTAAATGTTATATTCACAGTTTTATATTCTTTATATATTGTTTTTTAAGTGATTTCTTTGGTGCAAGAGCCATTTTTCATTCTTTATTGAGATAGTAACAGGATTAAATCGGAAACTGGGATGAAGAGACATTGCAGAAAAGCCGGACAGAATTTGAACCTGCGGCACCGCTCGACCTATGGTCTGGGGGCCGTGCTTTCTACCCACTCGGCCACTGCGCACCCCCATTTTGATATTCTTGTATTGCGGGGTTCTTGCAAGAATCACCAGTATCAGGAAATTTTAGACCTTTTTAGACCATTATGAGTAAAACATTCATGCCAATACCTATGTGAACCATGTATTGCAGGTTAAGATTTAAGACTAAATATATAACTTCATAATTCTCTTCCCAGTCCACAAGATCAGTATTTTAATCATATCAATAATCAGTATTTAGCAACTATTAAAATAAATACTTCCAGCCTTCGTCCAAGAGTTTAAAAATGCAGCTGTCTGCTTCCCGCCTCATTCCACTGTCCTCAGTGGAGATCACATCAGGAAGTTCAGGAAATCAACATGCACACAATGTTACATTAAATAATAAAAAAAAAAATCTTTATTTGGCTCTGTCTCAGGAGCGGACGTTAGAACCTCTGACGTTCGAAAATAGCCTTGCAAGAGGAGTTAGCTCGTCTGTTAGCCTTGCCCTGTGCCCACCATGCTTCCTGTCAAACCCCACTTCCTCCAAGTTCTCCAGGGAGGAAGTCAGCACCTTTGTACCTGTCTGAAATATTTGCTTGTAGAGCAAAAGCCACATGTGAAATAGGCCAATAGGACAATGCAAGTTACTATAACTTATCAACAACAAATAATCAAAACCAGTAGTTATTTCTTCAATTAGGCAGAGATTGAGATTGATAGAAAATCTCAATCTCCTCTTTTCTCCAGTCCTCCGTCAAAGGAGTTCTGTTAACCAATCAAAACAAATTAACACTAACAACAACTAATCAAAAACTGTAGGTATTTTTTTTAACTAGGCTGAGATTGAGATTGATTGAAAATCTCAATCTCCTCTTTCTTCTCTCTTCTTTCCAGTTCTCCGTAAAAGGAGTTCTGTAACCAATCCCAATAACTGTCCTTAACTGGGCAATTAAGGTTGAAAGCTAGTTAGGTAAATAGCTGCTATATTTCTTAAATCAAAATCTAAAAACAAAATCACTTTTGTGAAGCTGCGATGTTGAAAGCATATCACATGCAACAGTTGCTACTATTAACTGTAGACACCAATATAAATGTCTTGCTTTGGTGAATCGTTCTAAATTCTACTCCAGCCACTCCTGTTAACAACTGAATTAATGAACAATATTTATTACAAAGTGACACTACTCATCACAAACACCATTCTTATACCTTTTATTTATTTACTGTATTTGATTTCCATTGCATCTCTTTTGAGAAAAACATGTTTGTTTAGTAATGATTCTGTTAAATGCAGAATGCATACATATATGCATAATTGCTTTTTATCTCAGGAAAACATATTTTCGTTAAGATAGTAATGGGGTACTACAGTACTCAATCAACCAATGATAATTTCGAAAGAATACTTGATTAATAAAATATCCAATAGCTGTAGCCCTGCTCAGAATAGAAGGCCACCAGTGCCCAACGCCCATGGGGCATGTACAAAGGACGTCAGGAGAACGACACAGCGCTGTGCAGTCCACGTCTCTGGAGACCCCAACGTTGAGAACACCATGTGACAAAAGCTCGGTCAAAGAATGTCTACAACCCCTGTCCCCCAGAGAGCTTTCATTCATAAAAGGCCTGCCACTAAATTTGTTAAAAAGAAAACACAGCCGGAGCCCGTTGCCTGTTGAGTGGCGGTCATTGAATTGAAGCTTTTGTTGAACAGTTAATAATTCATCAGGTGGGGCAATATCACACTGGGATTGTGTGTTTTATGGGCGTGTAGTGTAGTGACCCTATTCTTCCATAGACTCTTTGATGGTGGCGGCCAGCGGAATTCAATGGGAGTGTGGCCTATGACTGGCTCCTGCAGTCGTTTCGTTGGCGGTGGGGCATTATGTGAATTGGCTAGACATCTCGTTTCCAACGAGCGCCATTCCACCTGCGTATTCAGTTATTAAAAGTTGACTCTGTCTCTAAAGAACATGCTAGCAATTTTGAATGTGTTTCAATTGTAATTAGTGTCATCCTACTGACGTGATTAAATAACCTGGGAGAAAAAAAATGCTTTGCACTTCACGAACACAGCAAATTTATTTTGACACCTCTACTTAAAAAGTGAGATCTGTACATCGCAATCATTTCAATTCACATTTATTTTCATTATATTATAGTATATTATCATTTCAACTGACACTCCATGTGCAAGCATCGATCATTATTGTAATCATCGATCCCTGATTTTGGAGATCCAAGTAAATAGATAATGGGAAGGCGCAATGTATGGACAATAACATACGCTGTCAATAAAACAGGAGAATGGTGCTTGCACTGAAAAAATAACTTAACTATATCCAATCCATAAACATAACCTGTGTAATTTTTGTTGACATATTTTACTGACCCGTTCCTTCTGACCCCACAGGCCGACCTCCACCCGCCCTTACTTCCTTCTCCTTATCCTTCTGCCAGCCCTGGTCCAGTCTTTCCGGCAGCGCTGGCACACCCAGCGGGTTCCGTTGGTCCTGCCCATGCGGACCTCTTATCGCCCGGCGCCCCACTTTGCATCGTCGGCTCACCTCAAGGTGACGTCCGACTGCGACCCCGACTGCCACCGGATGGCACCGCACCGGAGCTATGCGGACGAACAGGAGCATCTGGCCTTCGAAACACTGTACAGAGACGGACATCTCACCGAGACCAGCGTTGGCATCTACGGGATAAATCTCCGGCCGGTGGTGGCCGCTGTCCCGAGCACCACTGCTGCTCCGGTCCGCAGGAAGCGACAAATCTTTGGTCATGATGGCCGTTTCAGCATTGTGGGCAGCGACCATGCGTTGGAGTACCCCTTTGCGTCAGCCGTCAAGCTCTCCACCGGCTGTACAGGCACACTTGTAGGCGACCGTCATGTGCTGACCGCGGCCCACTGCGTCCACGATGGGAAGAACTACGTGAAGGGTGCCAAGAAGCTCCGCGTCGGGTTTCTGAAAGCTGGAAACCAGCCCCACCCGTCGTCATCCAACTTCACCTCCAATGTGGAAGCAGCCCTTACATCGGGCAAATATGCGCCGCCAACCAACCAGAAAATGAAATTCCAATGGATCCGCGCCAAGCGCACGCATGTACCCAAGGGTTGGGTGAAGGGCGGTAACAGCGACGTCGGCATGGACTTTGACTATGCCCTGTTGGAGCTCAAGAAGCCGCACAAGCGCCGGCACATGAAGATCGGCGTCAGTCCACCCGCCCGCCGGCTGCCCGGGCAGCGGGTGCAGTTCTCCGGCTTCGACAATGACCGCCGTGGCCAGCTGGTGTACCGCTTCTGCGCGGCAAGCGAGGAGACGTCCGACTTGCTATACCAGCACTGTGACGCGCAGCCTGGTGCCAGCGGATCTGGGGTGTACGCGCGTATGTGGGATGGCCGAAAGCGGCGCTGGGAGCGGAAGGTGCTTGGCGTGTTCTCGGGACATCAGTGGGTGGAGCACAATGGAACAACCGAAGAATTCAACGTGGCCGTCAGAATCACGCCGCTCAAGTATGCCCAGATCTGCTACTGGATCCATGGGGACTTCAAGAACTGTATGGAGGGCTGAGCGTGGGCGTATTATGGGTAGATCTAAAGCACGAATGAGCACTGAGTTCAGAAGAGTGTGACTCGATGGCCACACTAGGCATCACAACCATGGCTTTAGGAGCGGCACTAATTACAGGAACAGAATTGACATATCCCCGCTATTTACACAAACATTATCAGGACGACAACGCAGCCACCTGCAGTTTAAGCTGGCAGTGCAAAACGCGAAGCACACACATGCACACACACTTCTCTTACTTCCCTAAACTGATTGAATGACGAAAAGATATGGTTATTGTTAGATATGTCAAAGGAGATATTTTCAAAGTTTTTAAAAGTGGTTGAGTATTTAAATAATTTTAGAGTTTATCTTGTAAATAGAGGGTCCCTCCTCATCTTTAAATTTGATTTCCATCTATTTATAGGCATAGATGGTATGGAAGATTTGGTTCCATACCATTTTACATTTTCCACCAAATGTATTGGTGGAAAAAAAAAAGTTGAATCCTTCAATTTTCGGAAACACTGCTACACACACACATGCCACACAGAAACTTGTTGATTAGTCGAGTACAAAGAAAATAAATAACAGATATATTACTTTGTAACAACAACAACAACAACAACAACAACAAAATGTCTGAATGCCAGATTTGAAATTCATAGTGTTATAGTAACTTTTAAAAATATATTTTTATAATAATTGGTGTGTGCATGTGTATGTATGAATGAACAACCGGCAATGTCTGTGCATACCTGTATGGGTGTGGCGTGGGGATGGGATTGTTGTTGTGTATATATGTACGGAATGGATTGAAATGCATGCTTTTATAGACGAGTTCGGTGGGTATTTCCAGTTAAATTTGTACTCTTAACGTCACTTCCGGTGCCATTTATTTTGCTGTGTCTTTGGCTATTTTTCAAAATGTCTATTTGGTGGGAGCATACGTCTACCGGGTTATTTTAAACGGATGGTGGTAACTTCCACACCCAAATGTTCTCTTGCGAATCTGTGACCCAGAAATGCATGATTTAATAATCAGTCCAACTCGTTCCATTTTCTCATTCTTTTTGGTACTAGAAGCAACCAGAAGAACATGTGAAGAGCTTCAAATCGGATTTTGACTGTAATTCATCAATATTTATGTAAAATGGTGAACGAAGCGAGGGGCGTGATGTGTAGCTGGTCACAGACCGACATCTAGTGGTCGGATTTTGAACTGGTGTGCGTTTTGTGTGTTTTTGTGTCCCCGTACCTCGGTCCGCTACCAGAGTTGACATAGGCAGCATTAAGGCACCGGAAGTGACCAACAGAACGGCGGAACAAAATGACTCTATCCAGTGTTTCGCACATAAACCCGTCTATAGATGGATAGGGATCACATGAAAAGTTTGTCTCTTGGGTCAAGTCTTCATTTACAACTATGTCAGGAACAAATGTCATCGACCACCATTCGGACAAAACTCATCACTAAAACACAACCTCAGAAGTTGGGCCAGGGGTGGGTCCGCAACCTGCAAGAGCTCCTCCCAACTGACGATAGGGAACGCAATACATGTTACGCACACACAGACCCGCACTCAACTGCACACTAGCGCTGCAACTAGCGATTATTTTCATAGTCGATTAGTTCCCGATTATTGAAGCGATTAGTCGATTAATCGGTTGGATAATTTTTCTTTTTAAAAATACCCCATATTCTTACAGCGAGCAATAATTACAAAAACGTAATCTTGGCAACTTGAAAAAAAGTCAAATTATCGGTTATTCTTTACCAACATGTATGCAAGTATTAAGTTACTTCCTCTGATACTAACTCATTACATGTAACTTATACCGTAATATTTTCAAGGATTTCTTCAAATTTATGTTTTTTTAAAAGCTGATTATCGATTATTAGATTAGTTGTTGATTCATTCTATAATTGATTACTCACCGATTAATCGCCTATTAGTTGCAGCCATACTGCACACGTTACATAAGTTACTTTTTCCCATTTCGAGCCACCTTGCTACCGCAGTAAGTTCTCACCTGGCCGATACCGAGAGGGAAGCGCCACACAATTGACTGACGGGGCTGACATAATGACGCATGCAAACTATACAAAATTCTATCAAATTCTACAATCCCCATGGGCGCATTTCAAGGATGGCACAGCGCTAATCACATGGAGGGATGTTGTGTTGTGATTTGTTTGTGTGCGTAGGAACATACATTGTGTGCTTCTTATGTATTCTAAACTGCTTATGGACACAGTACCCAGAAAACAAGGGTTTGCACTCGATGTTTTGAGTCTAATGTTTAGCAGGCCCCTCGGACCGGATCATCGAGCCAAAAGAATCTGTGATGTTGACTCGTCTTCAACCTGCTCACAGAGCCCACGCATTATACGGATCGTTCCATTTGGTCATAGATTCACACAGTAGTCAAGCCAATGTCGATACACAATATTCACATTTTGGGCACAAAGGATAGTACTCAAAATGCATGTCACTGATGATGCAAGTGGCCAAATGAGTTTACTTTGCAGGATAGCTGCACACTCTGTCTCTCCCTCAAATATTAGGCGAGAAGCCCAGTGATCTGCAAGGGGTTCAAGGTAAAGCTGGTGATAGCAAGTGTTGAGAGGAGGAAGCTGGAATGGGGCAACTAGACAGGATGACCCCTGGGCACCTCCTAGGGAGGTTTTCAAGGCATGTCCTACAGATTGGAGACCCTGGGCAACACCCAGGACAGTCTAGAGACTCCTTGGAAGAAGCGACTGGGGATCGGGAGGTCTGGGCTTCTATGCTTAAGGCCGATTGATTCGCTCCGTAAATAACAGAAACCGATGCTTTCGTCCGGTTCCGTAGGTAATTTAATCCGTCATTTATCTAGGGTATAAATGGACCTTTAGGCAGTTCCTCTGCGGCTGGACCCCGAATAAGTGGAACGAGAAGTAAAGCTATGATGACATCACAGGTCCTAATGCACTGTGTAATTTTAAGCGGTGTCGTGAGAACCTATCATTGTGTATTGTGATGGCTTAGACATGTAAGCTTTTCCCAAAACGTGTTCCAGGGGTGATGTAGCACTGTGGGCCCAGGTCTCAGAGTGTGTTTAACAGAGGAAGAAGCAATACAATATATTTTATCATTTTATCATTCACTAAACCTGTCCTTTAATGAAAACTAAGATTGCACTGTTCATGAAACATTGTTATGGCGAGTGTTTTATGTGAATGTAGCTTCCAGTAGGTGCTGAATTGTTCTTTGTAGTTTGCACATTTTTTTGTATCTATTCATTGGCTAAATGTTTCATCTCTCCAGTGCCTGACAGCATCAACCACAGCACAATTGACATACTGCCTTCCAAATGCAATTGGATAGTTATATGATATGTATGTATTTTTGTTAAATAAACTACATTTTCAAAAAGTTGTAATCTGTACCATGTAATAGTGAAGTGAGTTTTATGGAATGTCGTTATTCCGCTATTGCGTTTCATGTTATGCTCATTCTGATTGGTCAATTGGTCAACCAGTCAACCAATCACAAGGTTGCCTTCTCAGCACCCTATGACTGACCTCACACTTTTGTGAATGGTGCTGCATGAACATGTTGAGTTAAATCAGGTATTGTACCTTTAACTTGCGGTAAATTGTTTGGGAGAGAAACGAATGTATCAAGGTTTATGTTATCTCTTAGAGTCACCTGTTCGGTCCTTTTAAATAATTTCCCTTTCTTTGTTATTGCAGTGGCAGCTTACAGCGCCACCTAACGGATAGATTGCACAGTGCACTTGTCAGTGTCCATGATGTAGACTGTTGAATGATGGGCCATTGTCCGTATAATTGCGCCAAAGTCTATTTAATGTCATCGCTGAGAGATCCAAACTCATTAAAAGAAAGTTTATTATTTAAAAAAACTGTAGTGTTGTGTTTTGTCTGAGTGTGTTTTTCTTCATACCTATACCTATACCTTCATACCTATACTCCAACATACTTTTGTCTTCTGCAAGCAATCCAGGCAAATGTAACGTAAATGTTGACTAGAATACTAAACCACGCATGTATGTACAAATCAAAGTCGATCATTTTTACCTGAGCTAGGTATTGGCCCGTGGAACAATCCATTAGAATATTAAAAAAAATAATCTGGAAGACGATCCAGTTCTTATAACGATTCCTCATACTGAATATTTGGGAAGCTCAGTGCAAATTACTGTTGTTACGGGGTTTTTTTTAGTTTAGGGTTAGTTTTGAAAGTGGGATGACAGAGATCGGGGGAAGACATTGCAGAAAGTTTGCCGATGGGAGGAGCACTTGTGACACTGCCCGTGCCTGTGAACTAAGTCACAGGCACCTCACGTGTGCTGGATTTGGGTGTCTTATCGACTGTGCCACAGAGCCAGCACAGTGCCAGCAATTTGAACACAAAAGAAAATTTGATCTGATATTTGAACATTTGAACATGATAACTTAATAATGTAAAGACTGTAAAAAAATATCTAAAAATATGCCCCATTGACGTCTTTGGCTATAAGTATGTGTTTTCTGTAGGATATCGGTCAAAGTCTCTCTTAAGTGGTGTCCACACTAGAGTGAAAAAGTTTTTTTTTTTCACTGTCTTTTGCACGTATCATCCAGACGTGCAAACGATGTTTTTGGGTCCAAAATGCAAAAAAGCCTTCATAACTGAATCAATTTCCTCTTCTCCGTCCACCCTATCCCTCTCTGTGCGATCTAAATCCATTCGGCAAAGTTCCTCATCCTTATATTCGGGTTCATAAAGTTACCAGCGAGTCTATGAAGAATGTGGTTGTTCCGCTGCATCGCAAGCTTTTCTTTCCCAGCATGCAAATAACTTTGATGTACCTTTGATGCAACACATTCAATGAGTTACTATGTGTAAAGACTTGACATGTAACGTAAAGTCACTAGTCAGTCAGTTGACGATGAAGAGGTAGAATTTTTTCACATGGCGCCAGATTATTTTCTATGCTGACATTATAGTCAACATTTTTGATTCGTTGTGGTGTAAACAGGCTGTTAATCACAAAGCTAAGGTTGAAACAGTGGCGTCACAACATAATCATTGATCCCACCAACCACATTTGAACACAAGCTCAGTGGCAAAATTAATTCTTACATGGTCTTGAACCACAGGCATTAGGTCACAATTTTATGTGGTTCCATTGAACTAAATATATTGAAGTGTGGTCTCTGATCATGAGCCGTGAGTCATTCCAAGGATTCTAAAAGTAGGACAACGCGTCAGCGTGTATGGCATACAGCCTTAAGGCTTGGATTGGGAAGTCCCAGGACTCGCATCACCCCACTGTTACTGTTTTTTTTTATTCTTTCAGTGCCAACCACATCCACAGAAGTCCCATAAAAAGTGCCAAATTGCCAAATAGACAGGTTTGGTGGGGATTTTCCGTTAAATTTGTACTCGGAACGTCACTTCCGGTGTCATTTATTTCAATGTGTTTAGACTATATTTCAACATGTCTACCTAGCGAGAACACACACCTACCGTGTTATTTAAAACGGATGGTGGTAACTTGCGGTGTGCTATTCCACACCCAAATGCTCTTGTGCGGATCATGTGACCACTTGGTGAAGAACATGTGACCACTTGGTGAGTAACTTCAAGTCGGATTTTGACTGTAGTTCATCAATATTTATACAAAATGGTGAACGAAGCGAGGAGGGTGATGTGTAACTGCTCACAGACCGACATCTAGTGGTCAGATTTTGAACTGGTGTGCGTTTTACACACAATAAGGCACCGGAAGTGACCAACAGAACGGCGGGACAAAATGACTCTGCCCAGTGTTTTGTGCGTAAACCCATCTATAGCACAGCGACGGAAAGCAACAGAGAGAGAACGGCCAGGAAGTCCAGAGACTCATGGCAGGTAGACATACACACGATTAACAACTCCTATATATGTACTCACCTCCATGTAAAGGTGCACTTTGACAGTTTATTTTTTGTGATATTACCACACTATGTCATGAGCCGCTCGTCCACGGGCGGCACCCAGGCGCCAGCTCGTCCGTGGACCGCACCAGCACAGCTGGCGCGATCGCAGTCGTCATCGGAGCGGTTCCACGGTTGGCTGTCGGCCACTTTATAAGCGGGCGCCGGACGCTTGCTCAACGCAGCGTCCAAATTCTTCCTCAGCTAATAGCTTAGGTTGCCAAGTTGTGCTTTGTATAGTTAGATTGCTACACACCCCGAGTCTATTGTGTAGCTTAGTGTTAGCCGTCGAGGGATCCAGAGGCTACTTCCCTGCGGCGGGCTACATGAATCCTCTCCACCTTCAACGCGGTCCATTGGCTCTGGACCGATTACCTGGAGATGAGTACTCCTCATAAGACTTTGTAGTTGCCACGATTTATTACGGACATTTATATTATCGTGTTCAGAAACTCACATTGTCTGTACATAGTTGGCCTGTGTTTACCTTTGCACTTGCTTTATGTTTGATTCCTGTGTTTCAGTAAACAGATGACGGCCGGAGTGCCTTTTCTAGTCATCCACACCTTTTATTGGCATTCCTGACTGAGTCCATATTATTACTATTATTCTCTCTGTACGAATCATAACAGGAGTAGCATTTTAAGTGAATTGCACAAAATTCCAAATGGCAGGGAATCTATTTTGGCGGGATTGATGTCATGTAGTGTGTTGAATTCGGCGTGATCTAAGGAATCCAGAAATACCAAGTTTTTGAAAAGCGGCCAAACGGTTTGAAAGTTACAGGCAGAAACGTATGTGAAATGATCAGCCTCCTGATTGGCTGGGGGATTCCAGCCTCCTGATTGGCTGTGGGTTTCCAGCCTCCTGATTGGCTGGGGAATGTTAGGAATGTGGAGTCCCAAAGGAATGTTAGGAATGTTAGGTCCCAAATGAATGTTAGGTCCCAACGGAATGTTGGGTCCCAAAACGAATGTTAGGAATGTTGAGTCCCAAAAGACTGATAGGAATGTTGGGTCCCAAAGTAATTTTAGGAATGCTGGGTCCCAAAGGAATGTTAGGAATGTTCCCCTGGCCAATCAGGAGGCAGGACCTGACTTTCTGTTTTGCGAGATTTATGCCAAATTTGATTGGCTCTCACGGCTGAACGATTGAAGATATCGAAAATCGGTTCAAGAGTTTTGTGAGGCTCGGCCCAGAGATGCTATATAGCAAGTTTCAGAGTGATTCCCCAGCATTTGAGAGAGGAGTAGCATTTTAAGTGATTTGCACAAAATTCCAAATGGCAGGGAATCTATTTCGGCGGGATTGATGTCATGTAGTGTGATGAATTCGGCGTGATCTAAGGAATCCAGAAATACCAAGTTTTTGAAAAGCGGCCAAACGGTTTAAAATTTAAAGGCAGAAACGTATGTGAAATTATCAGCCTCCTGATAGGCTGGGAGAATCCAGCCTCCTGATTGGCTGGGGGGATTCAGCCTCCTGATTGGCTGGGGGATTCCAGCCTCCTGATTGGCTGTGGGTTTCCAGCCTCCTGATTGGCTGGGGAATGTTAGGAATGTGGAGTCCCAAAGGAATGTTAGGAATGTTAGGTCCCAAAGGAATGTTAGGTCCCAACGGAATGTTGGGTCCCAACGGAATGTTGGGTCCCAACGGAATGTTGGGTCCCAACGGAATGTTGGGTCCCAAAAGGAATGTTAGGAATGTTGAGTCCCAAAAGAGTGATAGGAATGTTGGGTCCCAAAGTAATTTTAGGAATGCTGGGTCCCAAAGGAATGTTAGGAATGTCTAGTCCCAAAGGAATGTTAGGAATGCTAGGTCCCAAAGGAATGTTAGGAATGTCGGGTCCCAAAGGATGAATTCCCCCAGCCAATCAGGAGGCTCGATTCCCTCAGCCAATCAGGAGTTAGGATTCCCCCAGCCAATCAGGACTCTCAATTCCTCCAGCCAATCAGGAGGCTCGATTCCCCCAGCCAATCAGGAGGCTGGATTCCCCCAGCCAATCAGGAGTTAGGATTCCCCCAGCCAATCAGGAGTTAGGATTCCCCCAGCCAATCAGGAGGCTCGATTCCCCCAGCCAATCAGGAGGCTGGATTCCCCTCAGCCAATCAGGAGGCAGGATTCCCCCAGCCAATCAGGAGGCTTGATTACCCCAGCCAATCAGGAGTTAGGATTCCCCCATCCAATCAGGAGGCTGGATTCCCCCAGCCAATCAGGAGGCTCGATTCACCTCAGCCAATCAGGAGGCAGGATTCCCCCAGCCAATAAGGAGGCATGATTCCCCCGGCCAATTAGGAGGGTGGATTCCCCCAGCCAATCGGGAGGCAGGATTCCCCCAGCCAATCAGGAGGCAGGATTGCCCCAGCCAATCGGGAGGCTCGATTCCCCCAGCCAATCAGGAGGCTGGATTCCTTGATGATGGCTTGTTGGGTCCCAAAGAATTTTATGAATGTTGGGTCCCAAAGGAATGTTAGAAATGTCGGGTCCCAAAGGTATGTTAAGAATGTTGGGCAATTACATGATTAATTACTATGTAATTACATGAATAATTACATGATTAATTACTATGTAATTACATGGTAATTACTAATGATTTAATTTATTTAAGGAATCCAGAGATACCAAGTTCTTGAAAACCGGCCAGACGGTTCAGAAGTTACAGGCAGAAACGTATGTGAAATTATCTGCAACTTTGGGCCATTGGTGGCGCTATAGAGTTGGGGCTGGAGACCTGGAAATTGTTGTGGTCAATGCTAAGACTGACTATAATGTGTGTTCCTATTTTCAGCATTTTCCCATTTAGGGTTCTATGGGCTGCCATAGGAATCCATTCGGATTAGGTATGATGTCACACTGACATTGGCCGACCAATCAGTGAAGGCACATTGGCCGGCCAATGAGAGAAGCCCGGGGACAGTCACTGTCCCTCTGCAACTCACACTCTAGCTGGTAAAATTATTTCTAATCATTAAATACTCTATAATTGTCATGCACTTGATTTTGGCATGACTTCATTGGATGGGTTGGTTTAAGCTTCAAAAAACAAATATGCACATTAAAAGATTTAGAAAATCGGACATACTTATCAGAAGTTGCATAGAGAAATGTAAATAAAACTTTGACCTGCTGGTGAAACAAGAGCTTTTGAGCTGGGGTCTTGAAATTTGCTGTGATGTGTTAATACATAGGTGTACATTTGCAGAACATTCCGACAGGCGGCTGCCGAGATATGACCTGACTTTCTGTTTAGCGAGTTTTACGCCAAATTTTATTGGCTCTCACAGCTGAATGATTAAAGATATCAAAATTCGGTTCGATAGCTTTTGTGAGGCTCGGTCCAGAGATGCGACACAAAATTTGAGAGAGGTGAAACATTTTAAGTGATTTGCACAAAATTCTTAATGGCAGGGAATCTTTTCTTGCGGTATTGATGTCATGTAGTCTGTTGAATTTGCCGTGATCTAAGGAATCCAGAGATACCAAGTTTTTGAAAACCGGCCAGACGGTTCTGAAGTTACAGGCAGAAACGTATGTGAAATTATCTGCAACTGGCGCTATAGAGTTGGGCCTGGAAATTGCTGTGGGTAATACTGAGACTGACTAGAATGAGTGTGCCAATTTTCAGCATATTCCCATATAGGATTCTATGGGCTGCCATAGGAATCCATGCGGAGTATAATAATAATAAGAAGAAAAGAGACAAAAACAATAGGTGCCTTCGCAGCATCGCTGCTTCGCCCCTAAATAATAATAAGAAAACAAACAAAAACAATAGGTGGCTTCGCTGCTTGGCCCCTAAAAGATACTAACAAAAACAATAGGTGCCTTCTCAGCTTTGCTGCTTGGCCCCTAATAATAATAATAAGAAGAAAACAGACAAAAACAATAGGTGCCTTCGCAGCTTCGCTGCTTGGCCCCTAAAAACGAACGGAAAATGCAATACGTTACAGTCATCAGCTATGCGTTCACACAGCGGCTTGGCTGTTTGGAGGTTGGCGCCATCGTGTGGCCACATCAGGTGGCACCAGTCATCGCTTCATTGTCGACGCTGACGTCATCTATAGTAGAGTTTAATACGTTGTCCAAAGTGCAGAGGTGGAAAGAGTACTGACAATGTGTAAATGAGTAAATGTATCTTTACTTTGCCTAAAATAAAGTAAAAGTAAAATTACCAATCTCAAAATGTACTCGAGTAAAAGTACAAAATTACTTCATTTAAAATGTAATGCGTAAAATGAGTAAAAGTTACTTTCAATTATTTAATGCAAAAAACACGAGTAATAAATCAAATTCAGCATATATTTTTCTTTTTCTTT
>OMKY01246788.1:0-12515 GCA_900302395.1 Bregmaceros cantori | reverse complement strand
GCTTTGGGCGCAGGTCCGACGCAGCGTCCAAGTTCTTCCTAGGTCAGTTCTTAGGTTGACAAGTTTATGTTTTGTATAGTTAGATCGATACACATGTTGTGCTCCCTGTGTCACCACCTGTCAGTCAGTTAGCCAGTTAGCCGTTGAGGTAACCTGAGGCTAATCTTCGACTGCAGGATCGACCTTTTCCACCTCCGGATCGGGCTCGTCGGTCACGGACCACCCCCCGGAAATGAGTACTCACACCAAGACTTTTTACTAATATGAACATTTATCTCATTGTGTCCAGAGACTCTCTTTACCTGTACACTGTGGTTTTGTTTACCCTTTTGCACATTGTGTGCTGCAAGTGTTTTATGTTTGATTCTTGATTTGCTGTATCAAACGGATTGCCCGGAGTGCATCCAACCCTTTCTCTGACTGAGTCCATATTCTTTCATCCTTGCTATACGAATCATAACAGTCTTGCTGATTAAATGTTCTTACTGTGTGTCTCTATACTGGACGTATTTGGAGTCAAAGACTAGAAATGTAGAAATGTTTCCAAAAGTCTTCATCCATCGCTCGTGCATCGAGGTCCACCATTGATATGCGTACAGCCTATATGCCCGTGGGCCAACAGCAGTAATGTACACGAGTCCCGAACTCACAAGTCAAGGTCGGGTCCGAGTCTTTAGGGGTCGAGTCAGAGTCTTTAGGGTACGAGTCCAAGTCGAGTTCGAGTCTGTAGGGTACAAGTCCGAGTCGAGTCTCGAGATGTAGCTCTAAAAGCTTGGAATTGAATGCAGACCCAGATTTGACTACATGCATATATCACACACTGAATGTTTAGTTCAGAGTTAGCTAATGTGATACAGGTTTATATAGCAATGCAATGATTATGAATAAGGATGGAAAGGAACCGGAAAAGAATGGATTTTTTTCAAGACGAAAAGAGGGAAAGACTCGTCAAATACTCGTCAAGAGTGCTTCACCTAGATTCCCGAGTCGAGTTTGAGTCTTTAGGGCGCGAGTCCGAGTCGAGTCTCGAGTCCCGCTTTTGGTGAGTCGATTGACTCGCGAGTCGAGTCTTTTGACTCCAGTCTGCATCTCTGGCAAACAGAGATCATTTTTAAGCACTGCAACCGCACAGCACGGCCCAAAATATCGCTATGGCCCGGTCGCACCCCACGCCAGTTGGCACCTGCGTCTGATCCACGGATGCGTAGAAGGTGTGCGGTCTGGGAGAAGCGATTAACGAATATAACTTGTATAACGACGGATATAACGACACGCAGCAGGTGCTGCAGGTGCGGTTTTGATTTCTCTGTAAATTATTAGGACCTTTTAGTTTATGATGGTAATGCAGTTTATTTCGCACTTCGCACCAAGGCGACCGCGCACACGCACACACACCCGAATACTGCTTTGGCAAGGTCTCGTATGTATTGTAGATTTGGCATATGTTTTACATTTGATTCTCTCTCTCTCCTTCTTCCCACCTCTCTCTCTCTATCTCTCTCTCTCTCTCTCTCTGTCTCTCTCTCTCTCTCTCTCTCTCTCTCTCTCATATTTTTGTGGAGTTGGAACCACTCGAGGTGAAGTAGGTAGACAGCTAGTAAGCATACGTCCGTTAAATGTGATGAATTAATGTTTTATTCAAGTGGTTCTCTCCATCCACCATATAAAAGGTTATTATTCATGTTCATTTGATTTTCTTTTAGGTCAATCAACATGCACCCAATGAAGTCTAGTCGTATCGCACGCACACACAAGCACATCTAGTATGAGGTGTGGAACCACTTGTCCCCGGCACGCTGAGGCAACGGCGGCATCGAGAAACCATCGTGAAACCGTCGAGCAACCTTCGCGAAACCACGACCGTCGTCAAACCACTGGGGAGGCAGTGGGGGGAAAGCAGACCTGCAGCACATGCCGGTGAGGTAATGCAAACCCACAACGCTGTGTGTGCTCAAGACTGTATCTGTGCCAGAGGCAGCGGTCTAGTGCCATTTCTAGAGCCACTTCTAGAGCCACTACTCCGTGCACAACAGGAGGGAGCGGGGGGTGGGGGTGTGGGGGGGAGTCAAAGGTAGTGGCCCCCCACTGGTGGCAGGTGATACCTTCTACCTTTGTTCTATTGATGCCTGCCAGACGGTTTCGTTACCCCCTTGAGAGTTTGACCAATCAGTGACGAGTAAACTTGGCCAAGCACGGCCAGATTCTGGACCCGCATCTCAGCGGGTCCTGAAACCTGGCCTGGCCGGTTTGACCTTGTGGAGAAGCGATTTTTGGGGTGGATGTGCATGTGAACTGTGCCGTGCTGGCCTTAAGTAAGCCAGTGGAAAAGGGGCTTAACTGACAGCGCCACCGTGCCATCAAAAGTAGACTGAAATTGAACCCAAATCTCTGGACAGCGCCCTACACACAAAAAAACATTGGCGCACTAAAACAGTACAACATTTGAGACACGGCAAGAGACAGAGAGAGAAACAGGATGTAAGACAAAGTAAGAGTGTTTATTTTATGTGTCATGGTGTTAAATAAAACCTCCTGATGCACATGCATGGGAGCGTTCACACACACATCCACACACAGACACACACACATCCACACACATCCACAAACACACACACACACAGAACCAAGCTGCTTCCTGCCTGCCTAATAACGGCCCCAGCGATGACCTTGCGTCTCGTGTTGTTCCACTCTCATTCTCCAAACATCGCCCAGGTCTCAGCCGGGGCGGCGGGTCGGCCGGTCCGTCAGCGGGAGAGCGGCGATAATGTATTCTAGCATACCGAGCATGTGAGAAAAGAACCTCTCGCAGCAGAGGGTCCGGTCAGCACCGGACCAACGCAGCGGGCGACCGGCTTGACGCCTGTCTCCTTATTGAAGGCTCCATTGTTAAAAGGCGCCCACCTAACGCCCACGCACAACGGCAGGCAACTCACGTCTAGAAAGCTTTGATGCTGGTAACTAGCCGTTAGCTAGCTCATAGCTGGCCGCTAACGGTTTGAATCAACATACTTTGACTATTGTTAAATTAGCAGCCCATTGCTAGCGGCTCATGTCTACAAACTAAAACTAACATACCAAACCAACCACAACTTTTTCAGTTGGGGACAACTGAAAAAGTTGTGCACGGATCTGGATGGAATTTTGGTGCATTTCTGTAACCTATAAGTAACATAGTCATACTCAATCACCAACTTACCGATAGATCATTTCTGTAGCCTATAAGTAACATAGTCATACTCAATCACCAACTTACCAATAGATCATTTCTGTAGCCTATAAGTAACATAATCATACTTAATCACCAACTTACCGATAGATCATTTCTGTAGCCTATAAGTAACATAATCATACTTAATCACCAACTTACCGATAGATCGCTGGTGCTTGCCGCAGTCACATGACCAGACTTCCAGGTCACAACGGCCGCTGGGAAATGTAGTTGGCTTGTTTGCCGGTGACGTCAATCGCAATCGCACTACTCTAGGACCACTTGCATTGATAATGGTTTCCACACGTACTGCTAGCACTAAAAGTATTATTTTTTGTACCACTACAGCGCAGGTTTGCAATCTCTGAGTGCTTCTAGTTAATTATTTATTATTTTAGTATTACTAAAAAAACATATTAGTAGTAGTTATAATAATAATACATTTTATTTCAGGGCGCCTTTCAAGACACTCAAAATCAGCTTATAGAGATTAAAAACATGTAATAAAATACTATTGGAAATAAACATAAAGGAAACTACCAGAGTCATAATGAATACGCTAGTTTAAAAAGGTGGGTTTTTAGATTGTTCTTGATGGTGGGGAGTGAGTTGTTGTTTACAGTTGTGAGAGTGAGTTGTTGTTTACAGTTGTGAGAGTGAGTTGTTGTTTACAGTTGTGAGAGTGAGTTGTTTACAGTTGTGAGAGTGAGTTGTTTACAGTTGTGAGAGTGAGTTGTTTACAGTTGTGAGAGTGAGTTGTTGTTTACAGTTGTGAGAGTGAGTTGTTTACAGTTGTGAGAGTGAGTTGTTGTTTACAGTTGTGAGAGTGAGTTGTTTACAGTTGTGAGAGTGAGTTGTTGTTTACAGTTGTGAGAGTGAGTTGTTTACAGTTGTGAGAGTGAGTTGTTGTTTACAGTTGTGAGAGTGAGTTGTTTACAGTTGTGAGAGTGAGTTGTTGTTTACAGTTGTGAGAGTGAGTTGTTTACAGTTGTGAGAGTGAGTTGTTGTTTACAATTGTGAGAGTGAGTTGTTTACAGCTGTGAGAGTGAGTTGTTTACAGTTGTGGGAGTGAGTTGTTTACAGTTGTGAGAGTGAGTTGTTTACAGTTGTGAGAGTGAGTTGTTGTTTACAATTGTGAGAGTGAGTTGTTTACAGCTGTGAGAGTGAGTTGTTTACAGTTGTGAGAGTGAGTTGTTTACAGTTGTGAGAGTGAGTTGTTGTTTAGAGTTGTGAGAGTGAGTTGTTTACAGTTGTGAGAGTGAGTTGTTGTTTACAATTGTGAGAGTGAGTTGTTTACAGTTGTGAGAGTGAGTTGTTTACAGTTGTGAGAGTGAGTTGTTGTTTACAATTGTGAGAGTGAGTTGTTTACAGTTGTGAGAGTGAGTTGTTGTTTACAATTGTGAGAGTGAGTTGTTTACAGTTGTGAGAGTGAGTTGTTTACAGTTGTGAGAGTGAGTTGTTGTTTACCTTTTTTTTAAGCTGGCACCACTGTTCGGTGCTCACAACATTGATTAACATCCAAATTGCATTCAACAAAAGAAAACTCTCAAACTCGTTATATCTCACTGGAAGATCAGCACGTTTGACCGTGTGCCGCAAATCTGAACCTTAAAAGAAAAGAATATATATTTTAAAAAAAAAATGCTCGATCCTGCCGGACTGATGTTAGCACGTAAAATATGCAAGCAGGAAATTTCTAGTTTAAATGCTAATACCAAACGTCCTCCGGTGCATTCATAAATGTGGCCATTGAGAGGAGCGTTACCTCACGCAAACCTCAGCCTCCGAGGCCCTCGCTGCCAACTCCAGGATGCCCTTAATCTCTGCCTGCGAGCGCCAGGGGAGCGGCCTGCTCACCGACCGGCAAATGGGGAGAGATTTACAGCGTTCGTACCAATGTGGACTTTGGCACGGACAAGAACAACGAGAAAGCATTCAGAGAGCACTGGACTGGCCAATGCAACCCCCCCCCAATGACCAATATGGCAACTGAATCAAGTAAATCAGGAGTATATTTAAAACTCCATGCTCCCATGCTACCAACAATACTACTACTACTACTGCTACTACTACTACTACTACTGCCAGGAAATATTCATTTAGAGGACCTTTTCATTAAAACAAAATGATATTCAGAACTATGCTACTCTGTCTGTCTGTCTGTCTGTCTGTCCAACCAGTTGGAAAGCAAGAGCCACATATCTCCATCCATCGATCTTCATCCGCTTATCCGTAGTCGGGATATCCGCTTATCCGTATTCGGGTCAGCTCCACCAGAGAGATGCAGACTTCCCGCTCCAGAGCAACATTAGCGACCTCCTCCTGAGGGATCCCGAGACGCTCCCAGGCCAGGGAGTTGATATAATCCCTCCACCTGCGCCTTGGCCTGCCCTGGGGTCTCCTCCCAGTGGGACCTCCTTAGGGAGACGCTCGAGGGGCATCTTAACCAGGTGCCCGAACCACCTAAGCTGACTCCTTTCCAGGCAAAGGAGCAGCGGCTCCCACGTGACTGAACTTCTCACCCTATCTCTAAAGGAGACGCCAGCCACCCGTCGAAGAAAACTAATTCCGACTGCTTGTATTCGCAACCTAGTTCTTTCGGTCATGACCCACACTTCATGACCATAGGTGAGAGTAGGAACCAAGATAGCTCGGTAGACAGAGAGACACATATCTGACCACAGCAAAGAGCCACATCGCTATACAGGCATACAAACGATTCTTCTGGGGTGCAAAGAGTCACAGGACAGCGGGCAAAGAGTGGCCTGTGGCTCGCGAGCCGCAAGTTGGACACCCTTGGTATACTATGTCATGTCTTGCGGAGCCTGCTGCCTTGTGAGACACAATAAACAAACTTGAATGTTTGGAATCAGAGCAGGGCTTAGCCCCGTGTTTACTGAGCGTTACACACAGATGCATACATCCACGCAGAACACTCAAACCAACCCCACTTCCTCATCCTACAACTTCCAGTTTCTTGTGACTCAATACATAATAAATAAAATGTTTTTTTTCATGAAGCCATTGTTATAAAAGTACATGTGACACATTTTCAGGGCAGATTTAAGCACAGATTTAAGAAACCTAGCGTTACTCATCCAGAGTATTTCTTACTAATTACTAATAAAGCAGTTTGAAACTCCACTCTCTCTTGTACGTCTCTTGGGTCCCTATTGAGTTCTAGTTTTGTATCATAACAGAAATGAGATCTGACTTGAAACGCAACTTCATCTAAACGCGGTGTTATAAATATTTCCACGGCACGTATGAAGGCCGTCTTTTCTTTTTTTTGCCTCCACTTCAAAGTGTAACCAAATCATCAGTGATACTCAGGTCCACCTACACACAGACTCCGCCACACAAAGCCACTACAACAGTAGCATGACGCCGACATCAACCCTATCAAACTGGAAACTTAGTGAAAAGTGCACTTGGCCCCAATATGTCCCGTCTCGTTTGTCTTGTGGCTTCCACAGGCATCCTATAGAATGTGTCTGTGTGTGTGTCTGTGTGTGTCTGTGTGTGTGCGTGCCTGTGTGTGTGAGTCATGTGGACGACCACAGGGGACAGTTTCCATTGTAGGGGCCCAAAATGGATGCCCTCCTCCCCCATTGGAATTTGATCCACACCTGTATGGAGAGTCAGTGTGTCCCCTGCAATGTCCTCTTGGTGTAACTTATTCCTGGGTCACCTTTTAGTCCCTGAATGTAGTACCTATCCAGACACTGAAGATGGCGACAATTTGCAACTGCTCCGGCCCCTGGCCCATTGGGTTTTTGACAATGTGGCCCTCGGAGCCACGTATTTGAATACCCCTAACATACAGTATATAGGTTTTCTGTGTGGCGCTCGCCGTTCCGAGATAACTCCATTTAGATGAAGTTTGGATCCCGAAAACGATGCGCTTATTTTGTTAGGGTTAGTTTGGGGGTTAGGTTAGGGGGTTAGGGCTTTGAAGGGACCCTAACAAAATTAGCAAATCATTTTTTTTGGATTCACACTTTACATCACGGCAAATGATACGCCAACGCAGGGGCCTTGGGAAGCAGGCGTGCAACTCAGTCTTGTGCCTGTGGCTTGAGTTTATAGCGCACGCAGCATTGTGAGTTCGCTTCCCCTCACCTGACAAGTGCTGCAGGTCTGCTATCATCCACGTTTTCAGCTAAACTTATAAATAATACAATAGAAATAAATAATAATAATAATAATAATAATAATGATGATATGACTGTGCGACAGCAATGGCGTAAATGAACAGCGGCGCAGCTAGCGTCCGAAATCTTGCTGTTGAGTGCACTATAAGTGAATGCACTATGTAGTGAGTAGGGAGAAGAGAATGAGTGAGCAATTTAAGGCACAACCCCTGTCTATTCTTCCTCCATGTGACACTGAATTTGAACAAACCCCACAGAGATCCACGGCAGGCGTGGTTTCAACGACACCTCACTTGACCCAACAGCCCAACGCATGCAGAGAAGTTGTCGTCCTATGAAAACTCCAAAGGGTTATTAATTATCCCCGTGCCCTTTAACCAGAGAATTAAAGTTTAAATTTCACATAGCGGAGCTGGGATCGCTATCTGAAAGCATTAGAACGTTTGGGGAACATTGCGCTTTTGATATTTTATCGCTTTAAGTTTTTTAAAAAGTGAAGACCTTTCAGCGGTGGGACTTTCGCCAGCGAGTCGCTTAGCCGACGTCCCGGTGATTAATAGGCAAATCGATTGGGTGAAACAATCAGCGGAGGCAACGCTGTGATTGGTGAGAAGCTCCCGTGGTGCGCGCGGGACAATTAAACAGTTACGCTCGGGGCGCAATTCTCCTGATTATAGCTGATGGATGGTGGGGGCGCTTTTAATTCCTTCAAATTACTGCTCCTAAATCCGTGCCTAAGGCGGTACGGGGGGCAGTCCCGTAAGATTCAGGGCAGGTTCACAATGTTCAGAACACTTTTACAATGAGGCCCACTTGTTAACTTTTTTTATCAGTCTTCTCATCATCATATTTCACTATCTCCCCCTGTTTAGGGTCGAAACCAAGGCCCCACCGATGTAAAGGCCCTGGCTCTCAACCTCCGCGTCCGCCACGGCTGTTGACACCCCAGGGTTAATGCACGGGCCGACAGCTGTCTGAATCAGCACTCTTAACTCTTAACTTTTTTTAACAGTCTTCTCATCATATTTCACCATCTCCCCTTGTAGCAGACTGTCCACCAACCTGGGTCATCTCAACTCAACTCAACTCAACAGATTTTTATGTAGCGCCAAAATCGCAGCCGAAGCTGCCTCAAGGCGCTTCACAAAAGTCATTACGTTTTTAGTATTAGATTCAAGGAGTATAGCAGCTCTTTACCTAACTACCCCCCAACCTTGATTTCGCAGTTAAGGACAGTAATTTGGGGTTGTTTACAGAACTCCTTTAACGGAGGACTGGAAAGATGTGCCAATCCAGTATTTTTCTGTCTAGGGTCGAGTCCTGACCATTCGTAGATGTTGTCGAGGCATCGTATTGGTTGTCTGCCTCGGCTTCTTTTACCTTTGACAAATCCCGCGACGCAGAATTTCGTTGGGCAGATTTGAGAGAGCGTCATGGATCATAGATCTGCGTTTGATAATTGAGATTACATCGAATTCGAATGACATCACGTTTTATTTCTATGTGCTCTGTGACTTTCGTATTTGTCATCCATCGCATGATGTTTCAATTGTGTTACTCAGGTTGTTCGTCCAATTGGGGTCAGCCATATGTTCCGAAATCCCTATGGAAATGTTTGGTCATTTAGGGGTTAGGGTTGGGGTAGTGGTTAGGGAAGGGGTTAGGTTTAGGGTAGGTGTTACGGGTTGCCCCATACATTTTCGGAACATAGAGATTTCAGAACATAGGGACTTCGGAACATAGGGGTTAAACCGTCCAATTTACACATCCAATGCCATTTAAGACTACTGGCAGTATGTAAATATTGTACATTTTGGGCTCGAATTTCCCACCAGTGGGTACACATATACATAACACATAGTTGTTTAAAGGGAGTAGGTATAGGTTTACTGTATTGACATTTCGTATTTATGTATTGCAATGCCTCATTCTGTTATCATGCCTGTCTCGCTACCGGAGGCCAGGGGCCTGTACCATCAACCAGGCTTGAAAACTCGAGATTAGCTCGAGCAGGTGAGACTTGACTAAGCGCGATCCTGTGTACACGCGAAAACGAGTACCACGAACAGGGCTCATCTTAGTCAAGCCCCAGCCTGGCGGTGAGACTTGGCTGTTATAGCAGCTAGACGTGAGAAGTGGACTCACATTTTGGCGTGTCTGAGTAGTGAGTTCGATCCCACTGCCCGACACATTTTTAAAAAAAAAAGTAATATTGTTGGGATTAAACTGCGGCGACATGGAAACTAAATTCTACACTTGAAATGCAACATTAACATAACATTACTCCAATTGCCGTGTAGAGAGTCTTGCATATACAAAGTAAAAGTGACTGTGCGACCCGGGATTCGAACCGGTTGCCTATGGCTCAAAAGGCGACTTCCTTAACCGGTAGGCCACCGAGAACTCATACCCCAGATTGTCATCGCTGCGGTAACTTCATTGCGATATTTATTTGGGTAATAATAATAATTGACAAATTAAAGTGACAGACAGAGGCGCGCGCCAGTGCAGGGAGCAGTTCATGCCTAGGGCAATTAAACTGTACTAAGATGACATTTAGAGCCTTTTGGCCTGGATGTTTTCCAATATGTCAGCATCTTGACCTACCTTTCGGGGGTCGTCCACTGTAATTTCTATTTTTCCCAGAGTGGTTTGGATTCTGATCGTTCTGAATGAAACGGTCTTGTACTTGTGATGCATGAAAACACTAACAACTGAGTGAGTGCATGTCTGATGCGATTATGAGGTGGCGTATTAAGTCTCAAAATTAGCTTGTATAAATCCTGGACCGATGCAGCGCGCTACACACAGATTAATATGGGGGGAACATTTTGATTTCTTAAATAATAATCCCTATGTAAGCCTAATCTAATAATGTTGATGCAAACCTTTGAAGTCTGATTCAAAGGTTTGAATGAAGGAATAATCTTTTTTACTGAAGAGAAATGTGATGTGTGTATCCAACGGTGCCTTGTGTATCTATCTAACCATCATTAACCATGTCTTACTTTTACTGTCACGTCACCATTAAAGAACGCAACTGGAGTTGAGATGAAATAGCTGTGATTTTAATGTCACCACAGGGAAAATTGTCACACTCCAATGAAAACATCAGTGACGGACGGAGATAAAAACACCGGAGATAGTGGACATAGCAACAGAGAGATGAAAACTCAAAAGACATTGTTGATCTGAAAGGGATCTCTGCAATGCAGCAACAGAATTTAAAAAGTGGAGCTATTCAAAAAATAAAAATCCCCCAACCGGCACTTGGAAATTGCACAACCACGGTGCTATTGTTGTTGTTTGTAGACTTGTTCAAAGGGGACGTTGAAATGGGAACGAACGAGATCTTGTAGTTTTTGCATATACTCGCTGTAAGACAAGACAATCCATAGAACATGCATTACCTCTAATTTTCTACTTTAAGAGTGTTCACTACCTAACATTCTCATATTGTCAGAATTACGTGGACATCGGCACATAGTAGGGACTTTAAGCATGCACGATTTTCATGACTGCGAGGGGACGCGGAAATTGACCCCTCCTCCCACTGTTTTGATGTATTTTAAGATTTTCCCTGCGGTATCCAGAAAAGGCGACAAGCTTCGCGACTAGAGCCAGAGAGAGATCAAGAAACCAAGGCTCCACCGATGTAAAGGCCCTGGCTCTCAACCTCCGCGTCCGCCACGGCTGTTGACACACCAGGGTTTAATGCACGGGCCGACAAATCAGCACTCATAAGTGTCGGAGAGGGGCCCCAGCAGAACGGATAAACACTTGTAACATCACAACCCTTGTCTGACCAACATCCAGGGCATCAAGTTGCCATCGTATCCACAGTAATCGTTAAGCAGGTTGCCGCAGCTACAGCGGGCATTGTCTGATCAGCTGTTTACCACGTACAAGATCGGAATAAAAGTGGTTCCCTTGCGCTTCTTGTATTTGTGGGTGTGTCGAATTTGTCCAAAGACAATGCTTAGCGGAGAGCTGTCTGTACATTCGGGCGTAAGCTCCGGAGAACTATCTCCGTGAAGAGAGCGCGGAAGCCGGTTGTGTCTTCGCCCAGCAGGCTCAGCATATAATCCATGTGCTGTATCGGCGTGCGGTCTCCCAGGCTCTCCGCGCCGTTCCGTTCCAGTAATTGTTCCTTGAGTGCAGCATACTCGCCTTGTCGCGGTGGGGCGGCGACAATCCGTACCATCCGTGATGCCACTCTGCTATTCAGCGATGCCACGACGTAGGCGAACATCTTGTCGTCATCCGTGATATCGTTGATAGTAAACTGCGCCTCCGCATTCGCGAACCAGGATTTGGGCGCAGTCTCCCAATACCCAGGCAACTTGCATGAAGCGTGTTCAGCCATCGCAATAGCTCCAGTAGGGTCACCAGTTTAGTGCCCGACAGAAGGAGTCGGCGATGAAGTAGATGCAATAAGAGTTGATCTTTATTCCCTGGCTCGGGAGCACACAATCTGCAGTCAGTAATTCAAGAGGCAGAACCAACTCTGACTAGCATTCTTAAAGCCTTGCTCCAGAGTGACGTGACAACCGCCGACGTGCCTCGCACGTCTGCTAATTGGAGATGTCGCAGAGCTGTTGTCATGGAGGTTTGTGATGTCATAGAGCTGTTGTCATGGAGGTTTGTGATGTCATAGAGCTTGTCTTTAACTGGACTGTTGGGGCCCCCCTCCGACACTTTTGAGTGTTGATTCAGACAGTCGTCGGCCCGAGCATTAACCTTGGGGTGTCAACAGCCGTGGCGGACGCGGGGATTTAGAACCAGGGCCCTTACATCGGTGGGGCTTTGAGTTTCTTTATCTCTCTCTGGCTCTAGTCACGAAGCTTGTCGCTTTTGCTGGGCACCCCAGGGGAAACGTTAAAATACAACAACAATAATAATAGTACAATAATAATAATAATAGTGCACGGTGGGTGGTTTGCCCCGAATCCCATCCCACGATGGAATCCTCGCAGCCACGCCCATTTATCTACCCAGAAGCTCCAGAGTTCTCAGCAGAGATGTGACCAAATCCCTCTTTCAAGTCTCAAGTCTCAAGTCCTTCTTGGGCAAGTCAAGTCAACTCCAAATCAAGTCATCATTAACATGCTGTCATTTTAGCTCCAGAATCTGATTTTAATAAAGTAGCAAAA
>OMKY01246785.1:5569-20466 GCA_900302395.1 Bregmaceros cantori | reverse complement strand
AAACCAAACACACACAGAGAAATCCCATACACACACTCAAAGAGTCCACCAGGTTACTTTGATGCTAACTACCGCATTAATCAGGCTAAACACACATCAGGCACACACACCACATGTACGCACACACAAGCACACCACACAAACAGGCACAGTCACCCAAGACACGCACACAGACACACACATACACACACTGCCATGAACTCATAAAATACATTTTTTTAAAATAAGGAAAACATTTCAAATGTTATGTTCACACAGCAGCAAAAATATCACAAAGTCGACATTATTTCAAAAAAAAAAAAAATACACATCTGGAATCTGGTCTGTCTGTGTTTTGTATCACCTGTTCCGTGTGCAATTTTCACTATACTCTCTTCAACTCTACATCGAGATCCATGCACAACTTTTTCAGTTATTCTGGTGACAAACCAACTAACGCAACCGAAAACATAACCTGCTCCAGGTTATGTTTGTGATCCTTATTACCTGCTCGGCGCAGGTAATAAAAGGCATTCCATTCTATTATAGCCAATTATCTCTAATGTCATACTGGAGTGGGCCTGAGTGGTGAAACTCTGGATCAATCTTCTAAGGTTAACATTGATATAATTCAACACGATTCCTAAGTTGGTTTTGAGATGCTGCTACACTTCTATGTGTGCTCACCATCATCCAGGTACATCTGGTCAATTTCCTGTGGCTCCTGCTTGATGCTGACGGCCAGCGTGAGCGGGGCAGCACCGGCCTCCTCCACTCTGTCCACTGCTTTCGGGGCAGCCGGCGATGTCGACGGTAGCGGCCCATGCGGACTGGTGCTACGGCTCACCACCGTGGGGCTTACCCCACCGGGACTCACCCCCGAAGGTGGAGCCGGAGGGACGGGGGAGAAGGAAGAGGAGTCGGTAGGGCTCGTGGCACCCCCGGGTGTGGAGGGCTGCGATCTCGGGGTGGACGGCGAAGTGCTGCCGCTGGCGGGGTACACGGCAGAGGCCGGCGGAGCGGGGTAGCGGCCAGGTGTCTCTTGGATGATGGATATGTGTGGGAGGATGGCAGGAGGCCGCGGGGGAGCCAGTGACAGACCCTTAGCGAGGAACGTGGTGGTGCTGGTGGGGGCCGCAGGGACGGGCGAAAGGTCTTGGAGCTTGGGGCTAGTGCTGGGCGAGGAGGGGGAGGTGGACAGAGGTACGACCTTCAGCTGAACACCTTGACCCCGCTGTGGCTGCTGGTGCTGTTGGGGACCCACCGCGTATGTTGACGTCGGGGCACTTGTCATGGTGACGGGGTGGGGAGTAGGGGCGTAGTAGGGCTTGGGATGCAGCGGGAGCGCTGAGCCACGCTGCTGTTGAGGAGTGCACATCAGTGCCGGGGCCGCGTCGTAGTCATCACGGGGCTCTGTCTTGATTGTGGGAACTGAGAACATGGACGAAAAGACAGGTTTAGGTATAGGACCTCCAAAAAGGGCTCACATGGGTCCCAAACGGTGAGGAATTGCTGTGGGATTCTAGCTCCACCTGTGATCTGTCATTGGAGAAATATTCAAAACAGGAGACATTCAGTCATCCACTCTTTGGTCATTTCAACTCAAGCAACTAAGCCACAGCTAGCCTGGTGAGCCAGAAGCAATAAATTGTCCGCGCGATTAGAATGATCATTGAGTCTGGTAAAACCAGGGTCGAAAAAACGTGTCCAAAAAAAAGTGTCAAATCGTGTTATCCAGTCACAGCGCAGTAGATTGGACAAGCGGCATGGAGGTGTGACTCCGCTCACGCCTCGCATGGCCCACACCAAACTCCGCCTAAGTCTCGATTCGAATAACTCGATTGGTCAGCCCGTATACGGGCAACGTCTGTCTGATTTGCCCAAACCCAATGTACTGTCTAGCTGCGCACGATGCATGGACGATTTGTTGGTTCTGGCTCGCCAGGCTACGCCACAGCCATCTCCTGAAAGGGAGAGAGAGTGGCCATTCCATCTGATGTCTGGGTATCCTCTGAACACCAGGGGACTGACGGAGCCCCTGCGGCTCATATAGAAAGCATAGATGCTGGAGACGCAATCATCAGAATCCTAACATAATGACAGGACAAGGGCCTCTGGGTGGTAGCGAGTGAGTGGGCCCGTGGCCTGGATACCTTACAGCCAAACAAACAAAGCGGCTCAAAGACTCTCTGTTACCGCTGAAAAGATTCACAAACTCCTCAGAGAAAAATATGAAGGATGGATGAGTCATTAGCAAGGTCGGGGGAGGACTCCAGCTGCTGTGTGTAGCTGCGTCTCCCTGTGTTGTGTTTGGAGAGGGCGCTAATGACGCTAGCGGCGATGCTAAAGTCCTCTTAAATGTGTGAAATGTGCTGTCGCTCAGCCCAGCTGGGACAATACATTTAAGAATTATCAGAGGGGCTTTTTAATCTGATGGAATGAATGGGGCAACACCATTGAACACTTCAATATAAGGTTTCTACTGGAAATGTATCAAGATGTTTGCAATTATTCTTCCATTACCCAGTGCATATGATGTGTAAAAAATGTTCTCCTGAATGGACGAAACTCAATGGAGCGTGACGGGAAGAAGCTTAAAGCATATAAAAGTGCCATTTCTCTGCCATAACCTGTAATGTAGAACATTTTGCAGGCTATACCATATAGTTATCATGGATCGAGTGAAGATTTCGTCTTGGTTTTGATGGGGATTGGAACGTCTTGCTGTGTCAACCTGACCAGAACAGCGCAGACAGTGGTGCCCACAACTTGTCCACAAGTTGGGCAAAACATGACGCCCTTGACTGCCTTGCTGTGATAGGCTGAAATAGTGTGGTGGGATCTGTTGAACACTGGAATGTATAAATGTCTGAACAGAACCGAAATACAACAGTGGTTTTGCTGACGACACACCAAAATCTGACTCACGTGTTTCATTGCATTGAGTCGGTTCCCTATACAAGGCTTGAGCCCTGCACGGCTCAGGGCTGTTAGGTTTAAACCTGGGTCTGAGCCTTCCACTGCTTCTGCCTGGTCACAACTCTGGTTCTGGGTCTGGTTCTACTCCTAGCACCATATGGTCCGGTTGGTTAACGCTTGGTGAGCCACAGATAATCTGAGTGCCAAAGGTTATTTGCATGCCGGCCATAGCTATACACATACAGTCCACATTACACGTTGAACGTCATGCAATGTGACGGGACAATTTGCAACTGGCAACTTCTGGTGACTGCTTACAAGTAAATGGCTTGCACCGCAGTAAGTTGTAATGAGGTTGACGTTATACAGTACAATTTTACCTCCATAAAAATTGGCTCGTTTTCCACCTGTTCTACCCGTTTCATCACTTTCAGGATTCAAGATTTCTTTATTATTGAATTTCTCTTGTCTATCTGCCTGTTTTTTTTAATCTGTCACATCTGGAGTTGGCCCCCCGGGTGCTGCAAGGGAGCTGCAACAGTGTTATCAACACTGCTGTGAAACTCCTCTGCAAACTTCTGCAACAGCTGCATTGATCTGAACTGGCATTAAGGGGGTCTTGTGGGTTGCCAGGCAACGAACACAACTGTATGGGGGCACGTTGGCTTCTGTGATTGACACCAAAAACCATGATAGTAAGAGATGCGTCAAAATGTACTTGTCCCCCACAAGTGCATTTTGACGTATCATTTTCTATAAAACATAAGTAAAGTGGAAGGCCAAGGAGGAGTGTCAGGGACGTTCGGGGTTTGTGGATTCATAAAAACAGAAAGCTTGAATGGGAGGTCATGGGAGGTCGGTGGCGGGAAGCAGGATTGTGATCCTGGAAGCGATTCACCTGAACTATCCGTGGTATTATCAACGGATATAATCCTTCAAGGTACAGTGCCAGGTGGAAGGAGGAGAGGAAGACAGAGAAAGCGATGGGAAGATAACATCCAAGAGTGGACAATAGCCGAGGACAGAGAGAGATGGAGAGAGCTGGTTGCAAAGTCTTCAGTGGCGCCACAACGGTCAGCCAGACTAGGGGGGTGATGATGATGATGCTTCGGGGGTGCCCCATACCTTCCGGTCATGTGATTTTTAAATTTCTCCCTCCTTGCAAATCACTAGTCCGTTCCCAGTGTCTTTTCCGGCTGCTTCAGTGGCACACTAGGGCGGCATGGTGGCGCAGTGGTAAGCATTGCTGACTCACAGCTAGAAGGTCCTAAGTTCGAATCCCATCCCAAACAGGTCCTTTCTGTGTGGAGTTTACATGTTCTCCCCGTGTCTGTGTGGGTTTCCTCCGGGCACTCCGGTTTCCCCCACCACCAAAAACATTTTCTAATTCACCTGCTCCAGTCAGTGCCCCTGGCCAAGGCACTGGCACTGTACATGTATGTATGTGTGACAAAATAAAGTTTATCTTAACCTTATCATTACTATCACAACTTTCCAGAACAGATCTGCAAAATAGTAGTGCTACCTGGTGGCTGCACTGCGCCAGCAAGCAACTCCATCAGACAGGAAGATCCCCCATGCTGTCTAGAAAATGAATATTACTCTGAGCTAACCCCATTGACTTCAGCCACTGTGTACTCCACCCAGTGGAATGTAAGGTCATTACACAAGGGAGAGGCATGGCATTCCTGTGTCAGGAGAAGCACATGCTGATTGCGAGCCTCTGTGACGTCACGGCCGCGAGAAACACTCAAGAGTTGTACAGAGCCAATGTAATCATATTCTCAAAGCAGGTTAAATACCAGTGGAAATACTTCACAAAAGGTGTATGGTTTTAAAACAGGAAGTCCCACTGAGTTTAATGTATACTCTCTGTTAGGGCTGCAATTATTATTATTTTAATAATCGATTAGTTGCCGATTAATTGACTAATCGGTTGGACATTTTTCTCTTAAATCCCCAAAATAACAATTACAGGAGATTACTTTTGTTAACTTCAAATCTAGTCAAACTTTGTTCTTCTTAACCAACAAATGTACAAGTTACTTTCTCTGAGACAAACTCATGACAATTTATACCGTAATATTTCATTTTTCATTTATATTTTATGATTTTCTTCCATCAATTATGACCATTTAATATTTCATATTTTAAAATATGATATATTAGTATCACATTTGCCTGGACCAAGTGGGGTAATGTCAGCACAAACCAGGTGAAATAACAATGATTCAATTTCTTGGCGATTATTGGCCCAAACATGAGAATATATGACATCATGTTTAATGATATATATTGCATTCATCCCCAAAGGTGAAATTACAAATTGTAGATTCAGCAAGAGAGAACAGGGCAATAGATTTATACTAGGGATGTCAACTATGAACCAAAAAACAAACAAAAAAATGTGTACTACAATTTGTACTACATTTGATGCATATGTTCACGCTGCAGCAACTGAGAAGAGCGTTACGGGATAAAAACCCATGATGCGCTGTCAACACTATCGATTCTTGGCGAACGGCAGTGGCTTACAGTCAGCGGAAACAAAAATGTTGAAAACTTGACGTATGGAACACGGTAGTGAACACACCGAGCAGACAAGCACATTTTTCTGAGAAAGATCTTGAACAAGTGAATGTAAAAAAAAAAAGAGTTAAATCAAAATTTTAAATGTTAGAGGAGCGATGAAAAAGTGGGTACTTTTAAAAATACATTAAAGCCCTAAAATATTAGTTTCTGAATTTAAAATTGTTAAGACTTTTTAGAGAACCCTTTAATATAACAACAGTGAACAGTGATGATTGTTCAGAAGCAAGTGCTCTCCTCAGTAAGGTTTGGCGCCTTTCTAAATAAATATTATCTTCATATGAATATTTGTGTTTATTTCTGGAGTTTATTCTCTGCAGCCAAGCCAGTGGCGGGGTCCAGCGTGGATAGTAAAAGTCTAGAATGTGGAGTCTCGGCTGTCCTAAGTAATGCCCGGAGGAGCGTGGCGCGATAAAACAGCCTTGGCTGACCTCTGGACGCCCAGACCATTCCAAGCAGACACGTGGACCACCCGTATGTGAGCAGACGTCCATGTGTAGCCAGTGTGCAAACCAATATAGTACAGAGGCACAGCACGAGGGAATCTGCTGCTGTTAGATAGTTCAGCAAGAGAATAGAGCAACACACTTATGCCGCCTACCAGTTCTAATCTTAAAAAATCATCTAAACAGGGGCGAGAGGTTACGGAGTGCGCCCCGCAGAACATAGGTCCACGGGGTGCCGTGGCTTCTAATCCCCTCTCTGCCTCTGGCTTTTCTGCAATGACTCCCCCCGACTCTTCATCCCAGTTTCCCAGATAATCCTATCACTATCTCCCTCTCAATAAAGAATAAAAAATTTTGCTGGCGCCCAAAAAATAACTTAAAATAAATAAATAAATAAATAAAAATAAAATCATCTTAACCTGGGCTGTTTTTGTGGCACTGTCGGTAAGACACCCACACCCAACACACGTATGGTGCCTGCGACTCTTTTCCTCGCCGACCTTTCTGTGATGCCTTCCCCGATCTCTCTCGCTCCACTTGCTTACGCCGAAAAAAATGACTTGTAATGTCCCCTTAGCACTCAGCACTTGGCACTCATTGCAATGAATCTCATTGATCTACAAGTAAGCCTCACAGGGGGCCTAATGCGATTTATACTTTATTTTATCCGCCATCCTTAATTGAGAATCGTGATGGGACAGCAGAAAGCCTAGGGCTAAGATTAGGGCTAAGATTAGAATTGGGATGCAGCATCTGCTTCTAGAGCTACGGATGAAAATTCAGTAATACCACTTATTGCCACCAGGAATTTTGGGGGCAGTATACATGTAGAGTCAGACGTTTGCCCATTTGTGAAAATCGAAGAAGAGCAATGAACTGTTTAACAAAACTTGGAAAAAAATAGGGTGTGAAAAAGGGGGGTCAGACTTTGGGAAAGTTGTTGGCGGGGGTAGGTGAACCCATGCTCCACGGCACCACTATTGTGCCCTGCAGTGCTCTGCCTATCCAATTTTTGGAGATGGCAAAACATTTTTTACTACAGATGCAAAATGTCATCGAATGGACTGCAAATCGTTGAAACCAAATCGAATTAGCAGAAATGGGCAAATTGGCCAAATCCAATTTGCACTATGGGGAATGATAGTTTACTTGTGAGTTCCACCAGTTGTCGATACATCAAAATGAGGTCACGGTGAGTTAGCAGTTTTCACGCCAAACGCACAGTGAGATGTCCAAGATGTGTTGATGCAACTGACGCAGTAGCTGAGGTCATACACAGATTATGGTGTTATGTCATATCTTCTAGAACAGATTGGATCTGTATCGATGGTTCCTCTCTCCCTCAGGCACAGAGACACAGGCTGAAATCGTGTCAATCGTGACACAGTGTCCGAAATCGCTCTCTGTCCCCTACTCCCTATACAGTGCTCTCACTTATAGTGCACTCAACAGCAACGACTGAGATTTCGGACACTAGAGTCTGCACCGTCAAAATTCAACAATTCAAAATCTAACAATCATCACAAAAAGTCAAAAGTACATACATTTATAACTATTTGCCTTACTTAGTATTAGGTCAATTTTAATCCGTCTCGTAATGCATTATGCGTTATATTACTTGGACTTTTGTACATAGTTGCTTACTACTTTTCGCAGTGCATTGTAGGATACTTTGAGTGCACTATATAATTCAGACACCCCTACAGTACCGCTTCATTTTGTTTAGTTTCTCAGCCTCCTCTCGCTGCATTCGTGCACTACTTTGCATTGCACTGTCTTAGAAATATCCATCATTCTCTCTTCTTTCTACTATTCATGTCACCCTATCATCAACATGAAGAAGAGGAAGAGAGGCAACGAGAGAGATCTTTGTTGAGTCTGATTGTGTGTCTGTCATGGTGACAAAATTATAATTTAAGCCATTCGTTGTCATGTAAAATAATGAATGTTTTAACAGTAAGTAATGTTCAACAAAGCACATCCCCTGACTTGCGCACGAGTGTGTGAATTAGCACCGTCTCCAGCATTTTCAAAGGTGCAAATTCAGTTTGAAATCGGCACTTTAAAAATAAAAATTGATCATTGTTTGATCTCAAACTTTATACTGACTGCTATACTGCAGACGTCACCCCCCCAAAAAATTCTCATCCACCATACCACTCCCTGGCTCACCTTCCTTGCTCATACAAAACAATTATTAGTATAAATATTACTAATATTGTCTTGCTCCTTCCCTCTTTCAGAATCAGAATAATATTGATCCCAAAAGGGAAATGATGTCTCACTGTCTATCTCTTTGCCACCCTGTCTCCGTGTCTCTATCAGATGTTGGCCAGACCTGGCTTTGATCCGATGGTACCCAGACAATGGCCTCCTGTCTGAGCAGAAGCAGGCTCCCGGGCAGATCGCTGTACCCTCAGGCCAGCAGCAGCAGCCCTCCCTACCCCACCAACCCCATCCACACATCCACCCCAGCCTTCCACCAACCCCAGCCGCCCATCAGCCCCTGGCTTTGAACCCAGCACTCAGCAGCTCCCAGAAACACAGTGATGTGAACAGCAGTGACTGTTGTATCGAGGGGTGAGGGCTAGGTAATGTCCCCTTTCTTCCCCATGCTAAGGGATGCTGTTGAACTCTGTGCAGTAATGGTTACTGAAAAAAGACCACCATTTCCTATTAACGTGTCGTTGTTTTTCTGTATTGTTATGAAAACTATTATTTCTTCCGGTTTCTTAGACTCACACTGTGTGTGTGTTCACCAGAGTATACTGTGACCAACCTAAATGATATGCAACATGGGCATGCAACAAATAAAATTGATTCAGATTGTTTATCAGATTAATTCAGTTGAAGGTCACGGGAAAAAGTACAACCTCCGGGGATGGCCCTGTGGCACAGTGGGTTATACCGCCGCTGCTAAAGCCAGCCCCATTGATAGTGTTGTGCCTTTGGTCACAGCACATGCAGCGCCGTGAGATCGCTTCCCCTCACGGTCATGTACTGCATGTCTGTTCGCTCCTGCCCCCCCCGCCTTCCACACTAACACTGTCAATATAATACACATTTTTTCATTCTTTTTATTGAGAGAGATACTGATAGGATTAGCTGGGAAACTGAGATGAAGAGTCGGGGGGAGAAAAGCCAGAGAGGGGATTAGAACCAGTGCCGTGCTCCCGCCGCACCCCCCCCTCCAGAAACAAACAACTTAACAAAAAAACCCACTTCTGTTCAAGAGAGTCGAGTTGCTGTCAAGAACAACGCGGCCCATCAGCCGTTTCCAGACCTGCGGTGCAATTAGTTGTGGTCGCTCTGGCTCCCTAGTGGGCGGGGCACCACACTTCCCTCTCTCTCTCACTCTTTAATGCACTCTGGCAAGGAGCGTTTCTATTCACATTAACAGGCCCCGTTCCCAGGGTGCTCCACCCCCACACCTCAAGGCCGGCCCGTGGTAAGCCAACCGTTTGTGGCACTCGCTGGCTTGCTTGGCAGAGCATGGGAAGGAACACTTTGGCTTTCCTTGTTGTTGTTTGTAATGTTGATGTGTTAAGATTTTTTGTTGTTGGTGCTTGCCTTCCAACAGACCCATTCCTCCATCCCCCACAGGGCGAACGCAGATGCACAAAACTGATAGGGGGAGAGAGAGAGAGAGAGAGAGAGAGAGAGAGAGAGAGATAAGCTTCTGCAAATTAAAAGGGTTAAAAACTGCTGAACTATTCAATTGTTAGCAGAGAACAAATACAGTAACAGTAAAACAATCGATACAGCCAAAAAAACCTCAACATGGGCTGGATGACAAATCATAGGTCACATAGAAATGAACAGACTCAGCAGGCTGACATCACTCAAACCATTAATGGCAACAATCAAGATCTCTAAAACTGCGGTCATATAAAGGGCCCCCAGAACAAAACTCTGCCTCAAGGGATTAAAGGAAGAAAAAAGAAGCAGAGGCAGACAGCACAAATAATGGCATGACATTGTTGGCTCTGTGGCGCAGCCGTTAAGACATCCAGATCCAGCCCATGGAATCTCTAAAAAAAATAGACATCTTTGTAATTTCAAAGTTCAGTTAAAAACACACATCCATGACTTGTGCAGTAGCATGATCACAGTCAAAATGCCGCTCAAATGAAATTAAAAGCGTACGAGGACCCAAGGAGTCCTCGTAACGTCTGATGTTTAATCAGGCTCTGATTGGCACAAAGTCTTATTAGTCAAGGCGCTGGGAGGAAGCTGTGGTTTTTACAAGCAAAGGTTTGGCAGCACCAAGCTAGACACTTGTGTTAAAAGTCTAGATGCTTTAACAGGAGAATAAACTCAGCTTGAGAAGAACCTTCACCACCTACCTGATGGTTCAGCTACGTCGGATGGCTGCTTTCTTTGTGTCCCCCTCGTTATTAGCTATCCGTCCCTCCCGATACTCTTTGTCCTGCTAAAATAAATGATACTCCCTCCATTAAAGGAGTTGTCACATTGACAACTTTTAAATTGGCTTTAGTTTTCACAGGTGGGCCCAGAGGAAATCAGGTGGGCCCAAGATGTGCGGTTGTAAGCTGAGATATTGTCAGTAACGCATAACGTTACTTCAAATTTAGTGCCATTTCAAGTAACCAGTAATGAATTGCATTCATTATTGGACATTAGTTAGATAGAGTAAGATTAACCTCACTCATACCAATAATGGCAATAATCAAAAGCAGAACCCTTAAACTCTATGGACACATCAAGAGATCCAAAATAGGACTAAACTCTGTCTTGAAGGACTAGTGGCCGGCAAGAGAAGCAGAGGAAGACAACCCAAAAGATGGCGTGACAACGTCTACAAATGGTCAGGGCTTGACCAGCCGACCCTCAACAGAATGACTCTGGACCGGAAACTCTGGAGAAGGATGACCCATGTTGGTGCACAGTCTGCTACAAGCGGAGAAAGTGAACTATGATCAGATAGAGTAAAGTAATAACTTTACTCTATCTAGCGCGTTTTACACAAATAAATCTGTGACCTTATAGTCAGATCTTTGCAAGCTGCAGTGACGATACTTCACTTCCACAGTAGATGGCACTGTTCACCCACAATTCCTCGACATTATTTTTCCAATTGGATGTGTGTGAGATTTGCGTGAAGAATTGCATGATTCTTAAATTGGGGCGGACCTAGCTGAAAAGTGGCCTCGACCCTGCTTCCTTCTCCTGTCTGACCCTACTTCAGGGATTCTGTCATTGTTAGTACATACGGTCAATCACAATGTATGGGATGCTGTTCTGTGACGCGCCTTGAGGCAACAAAAATCTCTTAGGTTGTGTTGATGCTTTGAGTGAGTGAGTGGTTTTACCGTGAGCGGGTACGTAGGTGAACCGCTGGTACTGGCTCTTTTTCCTCTTCCCGTTACACACGTAGAAGTTAACAGGCACCAAAGACGAGATCCGGTGGTTTCGGTACGGTGGGATCTCGACCAGGATGAGGTTCTGTCAGGAGATATGACAACATAATACTCATTATTTATTCTATCATCAAGTATTAGGTTTGATAAAAATCCTTATTACCAGGCACATCCTCTATTTCAGATAACATTTAACGCAATTAATTTTCAATGATCTTATTCACCAAACTGAACTGGTCTTGCATGCAATTGGTGTTATGATTAATGTGTCAAATTTGAAATTGAAATAAAATTACATATCCAGAATTTTTCATAGTAATATAATCATGTGTCATTTATCAATGTAAAGTCACTCGATGTCTCTATATTCCCAACCAGTCTTCTAAATAGACCAAAAAATGTCAGCCAATATATAACTGAGAGACAGTACTATATTCAAGCTGAAACGATTCCTCAATTTCCGAATGCTAGATTAGTAAAATGTTCGTGACGGGTTTCACCACTAGGGTTTGCTGTGCTCTGACACAAAAATGCTTTGTGTCAGATACAAAAAGAGCAGGGAAGAACACCATTATTGACACGACACGTTCAATCACACCCCATATAAAACTATACAAATATGAATAAATCATATTTTTTCACAAAGAGAGAGGAAAAAAACAGAGAAAGCGAGATAGAGAGAGAGCCAGCGATAGAAAGAGAACAGGGAAGCACGTACATGCACATTCAGCGGTGGATGGCAAACAAATGAGTCAGATAAAAGAAATACTGGGAGATGAGTCAGAGGAAAACGACAGAGAGAAGAAGAAGAAGAAGAAGAAGAAGAAGAAGAAGAAGAAGAAGAAGAGAGAGAGGGGTAGAGAGAATGAGAGAGAGAGAGAGAGAGAGAGGTGGTGGGAGAGAGAGGGGTGGATGTAGAGAGTTGAAGAGAGAGATGAAAAGAACAATAGAACATTAAAAAGAGAACAATGTGAAGTTAGAGACTTAGAGAGAAAAAGAAAGAAAGAGGGAGAGGTGGAGAGAGAGAGACGTCACAGAGGGATAGGTGATGGAGAGAAACTGACAGAGACAGAGCATAGAGGGAGGGGTGATTAGAAAAACAGAGAGAAAGAGGGAGAGAGAGGGGGGGAAAGTAGAAAGAGAGAAACAGAGAGAGAGAGAGAGAAACTGAGAGAGAGAGATAGAGGAAGAGTGAGAGAGAGAGGGGGGGTTTGCGCGAGAATGAGACAGAGAAACAAGGGGAAAGAGAGGGATATGACAGATGAAGGGGTGATGGAGAGTGAGAAGGAGAGGAAGAGACAGAGGGGGGGTTGTGCAGAGTGAGAGAGAGAAACAGAGAGAAATGGGGGGATACGACATGAAGGGTTGATGGAGAGTGAGAAACAGAGTGAGAGAGAGAGAGAAATAGGGGGATACGACAGATGAAGGGTTGATGGAGAGTGAGAAACAGAGCGTGAGAGAGAGAGAGAGAGAGAGAGAAATAGAGGGATACGACAGATGAAGGGTTATTGGAGAGAGACAGAGAGACAGAGAGAGAGAGAGAGAGAGAGAGAGAGAGAAACAGAGAGAGTTTGCACAGAGGGAGAGGTGATGGAGAGTGAGAGGCCACAGATAGACTGTAAAAGCAGCTTATTATAAACGATGGGCTGTATTCACTGCAGCTATTATCTACACTGTGTAGACTTTATTGCTTCCAGACTGCGGAGTCCTGCTGAGGAGGCCTCCAGTGCTCTACCAACAGTCACAAACATCACCTAAACAGTCCTCAATGCCCTGCAATGTCCTCATTAGGGCTACAACTAACCATTGTTTCAATAATCGATTCATTGCCAATAATTGGAACGATTAGCTGACGACTCAACCAAGAAAATAAATAAAAACAAATACACAAATATTCAACACTTTTTGCAAAAACAACGCTTCTGCTATCAATGGGTCCCTCAATTCAGCTTTTGTTATTGAACAAAACAAAATTTAAATTAAAATGATTTAGTTTGACACAAACTAAAAAAACAATGAATGTATACTCATAGACTGTATATAAAGATGGACACCGCGTTCGTTTTGATGTCCGTGCCTACCTCCGGCTTGGTATGGGGGGAGCCTAGTCTCCTAAAACCGAGCCCTATGGAAATTCCAATACAAATATTCCAAACTTAGCACTCTGTTTTGACCTATTTAAAGATTTCCTAATTGATTTTTTAATGTATATTGCCGGGATAATTATCAGTTAATCGTGTGAGGGGGGTCATAATTTCACAAAAGCGTTAGATTTGGCGTTAATATTTTTATTTCAGCTCCCACAGGATCCCATTCATTCTGACTCTGTCGTTGGCACCCCTAGCGGACAGTACCACCAGAAGAAGTCACATGTGGGGCGTCTCTATGTCATATACTGTATAGCTCTCTCTATCTCTCCTTGTCCCAGATATACGGGTACTTTCAACAATGACAGCGCGCAGTCGGGGGCTTCAACCCGACTTTGATGAAAGCAATGGGATGACGTCATGCACGCTGAGTCTATGTGCATACTGTAATATTTTGATGCTATTCAATCAATTATGCCCTTTCTTTGCAAGCAAACTTGAGTGGACTAGCACAAAACTGCCAAGAATAACAATGATCCAGTTTTTATGATAATCTAAATAAATTATTATATATACTTATTATTATTATTATATTATATAATAAGTCTTATTGTTTCGAAATACCAACTGTACAACCTATCTGTTTGTATTGGAATCAATGTTTTTTATTTCTTTCTTTTATTTAAAGGTTACAGGTCTCAATTTGTACTAACCACAGATAACATCAGGGTTCCAAACCGGTTCAAGGAACGAAAATCGAAAATGAACAGAATTTTACGGAATTTTATGAGGAGCGGAAACTCGAAATGAAAAAAGATTTCTTCAACTGTTCCGGAACAGAAACGGAACATTATCAATTCCACAGAACTGGTTAAAAACATTTTCTTTTTCTGTTCTCTATATATTTGAGCATTTTCTATGTCTGGGAGATTATTTCCGGTTATATCTAAACTTAACATTGCACAAAATAAGGAACTTTAAGGACGAACAAAATTTTTGCGTTCCGAACTGGTTCAGGACCGATATTTTGGTGGCGGAGCGCTTCCGAGAACGAAAGCGCTAAACATAGGCCTGCCTGAAACGTTCAGAGCGGAAATTTCTAAAATTAATCACGGGCATGAAAGGTCATTACGAATTTAAAAAATTGAGTAAATAAAGAATAATAACAACGCTTCCTCTCCACCCTTCTTAACTGTATGTTGCAGGCACTACACTGAGCAGAGCACTGCCTACTAAGATCAGTAGACTCAACACTATTTCAACATTATGCATGTGATCTTGTCGTGTGATTAGGTAGGAGCACTTACTGGAGCAATGCTTTTCATATGTGTGTTGTCATATGTATATATTTATATATTTTGCAAAAATATGTTTTATCCAAATAACTTAGATTATTAGACTATTGGACAGCCACATCCGTAAAAAGTTTTTCCGCACTTTCTAGTAACTGTTTCAGCAAGACTCCTGAAAGTCCATTTAACCCTTTCATTTTAACC
>OMKY01246751.1:0-10094 GCA_900302395.1 Bregmaceros cantori | reverse complement strand
CTCCTTTAGACATTGCATTCCTTTGTCATGTTTAATATATTTGTTGCGATGTAATATTTGTGAACAAATAACAATTTGTTATTGAGATACAATATATATCAATGTGCTTTATCCAGCATTAATATGTGTTAATCCGTTTGTCTGTTTTTCAGGTTGAAATGACCTTGTAACTGTGAGTGAAAAAGACATTCACATAGTAGTTGTGTGTTCAGTCATATGCAAAACAGGGCTTTGAACCGGTTCAAGGAACGAAAACGAAAACCGGGAACTTTTAGTATTTTCCAGGGAACAGAAACGAAACCGGAAACGTTATTATTTTTTACGATCACGGAACAGGAACAGTTATTTAAAATAATGGTAGCCGGTTAATACCGGTTTTATTTCGTTCCTCAAAGGAGTACACTTTAGGATAACTTCAGAAATAAAACAACTATTTATAAAAACTACGATGCAGCAGTGAAGTAGGAATCATTGCAGGACTCTCTGCAGCGTGTTGTTGTGGGCTCGCCCCGACACGCAACAAGACGCCGTCTGTAGAGCGCTACCAGCGGGCCTCTGTAGCGAGTCGTTGTGGGTTCGCCACAACATAGATTACATATGTTGCTGCTCTTATCAAAATCATATTGAATTACACACTGCCAGATTATACTTCATTTATGTGATTTATTGCATTTCTGAACTATTCAGTTGAGAGACACAGACAGACACAGACAGAGACGGGGAGAGAGAGAGAGACAAAGAGAGGCAGAGAGAGACACAGAGAGAGAGAGGGGGAGAGAGGCCGGGAGAGAGGGAGAGAGTGGGGGAGAGAGAGAAGCAAAGAGATCGACAGAGAGAGACAGATAGAGAGATAGTGTTGAAATACTCGCGCTACAGCTGTGACCGCGCGCGCACGCACACACGGGCACACAAATTTGTGTGCGTATACACACACGCGCGCTCGCTCGCGTACACACACGCTCGTGTACACACACACGCTCGCGCGCGCACACACACACACGCGTTTCTGCTACACGGGGCTGTATGGGGCAGGGAGAGTCGTGGTTTAAACTGAAGCGCAGCGGAGCGGTGTGCGTCGTGCGGCCACGCACGCGCCTAGTCCGCGGTTCAGGCATGATCCGAACCGTTCCCCCTGTTCCGATCCGAAATTCGGATCAACGTGATCCGTTGCACCCCTACTAAGTACACTAATGGTGTATACCCACCGAACTGGGTAATGCGTCAACGTCCTACTCACTTGTTCATCAATCGTCGAGCCTTCAAGTGGCGCGTCAATTTGACTCGGCGGGTCATTTGTCAATCATGGGAGACAAGTGAAGGCTAGCAGTGAGGGAGACACGCGGAGTGTGAATAATTAATACAGGCACACGCTCATCTCTCGGAGGGCATGGAAGGGGAAATCAAGATTGGCGGACCTGGGCCATGCCACTGTGACACCAGTGCAAAATGTTTGCGTAGTTTCGGACACTACCCGCGTGTTACTTCCCCCAAGTGTTCCGACACTCGACTTTGAAGTCAAGCGTCGTACCACAGCTTCCCACGCGACATTCATGCGTCATTTGACGCTGGTGTGTCTCTTCCCATTTGATTGGCAGCATACTAGACATCAAGTAACTTGAAGGCCTAGATTGAGGGATACAAGAGGGCTGCGCCCTACCCGCATCACATGACCTTGACTTAAGTACACTCGTCAAATGAACCCGTCAGAAGTGCACTAGATGTCACGTGAACCTAGTTGAAGAACATTATACATCACATGACCCTGGCATGTACAGTAGACGTCACATGACCCTGGCTGAAGAATCCCTGACCTGAGCCTGACTGAAGTTCACTAGATGTACTCTTAACTGTACCTGTTGTTTGCTTTCACTTGGCCTCCTGGATGACAGCAATTACTTGGGGAGCTTAACGAGGTAAACCGGCCAACTATGAACCTTGTTACAGCTCTCTCTAAAACTATTTGTGTATTTGTTCCTTCCGCCCACATTATTTTACCGTGCAGCACAAGTTAGCGATGTCACCTTAACATTCCCCAAAATATTATTTGGCTGGAAATGCAATATTTAAACAATAAAGCTAATTCAAATGAACTTTTGGGTTAGATATTTCATGACGTCACATCATTTGATACAATGTACATGATTTAGATTAATTAAATAATTAATCATTAATTCCTTGTGCCATTTTCTATCATGCACATGTAACTATGATAACATGTAAAGGTGTTTTTATGTTATTTGGAGTGTTTTCTCCTTTGTGTTCACACACCAACTAATATAAAGGGAAAGACTATAAGATTGGTATGTACCCTGGGTGTAGCTAAAAATATGTATTGTGCAGTCCCCTAATGTGGACCATTTTTTTGCAGCTTCCTAATGTGGGTCAGTCAGTTCGATTTTGTGGGACAGTAATTTGTAGTGTTGAGCAGTTGAACTTGATGTTAGACACATTACCATAGTTTGCTTTTACCACAGTTTCACTAACATTCATTAGTTTAGGAAGGAGCCAGAGCCACTGGAGTGTAGGTATCCCACATTAGGCACTTAAGGGCAATCCACCCTATTCATTGAATATTAAAATAACATTTTTATTTCGTTTTCCTGCTGTACTTAATCAGAAGCAGACCAAGACAGATGGCACACACGGCAAGGTGGGTGTGCCTATGCCCCCTGCTCCGCCTCCTCCCGCCACCGTCCCGGTGCCATCGCCGCCCCTGCCTCCACCGTCCAACACACCCAAACCCGACAGAGCTGTCGACAAGGTGAACGGCACCGTGCCAACCGGGCGCAAGGACAGCGTGAGCTCCGGGGACGCCGTCGCCATGCGAGACCATCAACGTGCTGTGCCAGTCAACCGTGAGTTTGTTGTTAGCCTGCTAACAACGGGCGTAGCAAGTCCATTTGGTCTAGTGGGGGTAGTTGCACTTACTGGTATTGATATAGACCAGTGGCTCTCAAACTTTTCATACCAAGTACCATCTGAGAAACTATTCAGCAGTCCGAGTACCACCACGATGCCCAATGTAAAAAAAAATGACATGCGGTGAGTGGTAGCGCTGCAGTTTGGCAATCAGGAATCCTGGGATTTATTTCTGGTTTAGGCAGATGTCCGTAATGTTACTATTTTATTGTAATCCCCCCTGTACCTCCACAGCATGCTTGCACACCACCATTTGAGAACCACTGATAGTCCGTAATACTAGACTTTTTAAAACGGTACCATATTTAAGACTTTGCGTTAATTGGAGTCTCTTCAAGCCATAGACAGTATATAAAAATGGACACCGCGTTCGTTTTGATGTCCGTGCCTACTTCCGGGTTGGTATGGGGGGAGTCTTGTCTCAGAAAACCGAGCCCTATGGGAATTCCAAGACAAATATTCCAATGTTAGCAGCCTGCTTTAACCTATTTAAAGATTGTTTCTAATTGATGTTTTAATGTATATTGTCAGGATAATTAACGGTTCATTGTGTGAGGGGGGGTCATAATTTCACAAACGCGTCAGATTTGGCATTAATATTTTTTATTTCAGCCCCCATAGGATCCCATTCATTCTGACTCTGTTGTTGGCGCCCCTAGCGGACAGTACCACCGGAAGAAGTCGCGTGTGGGGTGTCTCTCTCTCACTTAGCGTAGAGCTCTCCCTACCTCTCATTGTCTCCGGATATACGGGTACTTTCAGCAATGGCACCGCACGGTCGGAGGCTTCAACTCGGCTAGGATGAAAGCAATAGGATGACGTCACGCACACTGCCTCTACTTATATACAGTCTATGCTTCAAGCACAGTGAGTGTGAAGTGGTTGACCTACATAATCATGCACAATGAAAGAAGATAGAGAAACATTGGGTACCAGTGGAGATGACTTCATCATAGTTGTAAAGTCTGTTTTTCTCCGCTGAGTTGGACTCTTAATATGGGTCCTTCCACTGATGACGGCTCAGGGCTACCACCTTCCAAAGCCGTTACATGTAGACAAAATAGGTACTAGTAATTGAGTTTAGATTTTAGTGTTGTCCCAAGCTTAGGCTCTCAGGGAGAGGACAGCAGCAGACTGCTATCCTGGCAAGCCAAAAACAACAAATCGTCCGCACATTGCACGTGACTAGACGGTCCAGTGGGTCTGGACCAAGCAGGCAGATGAATTACAACAGCGGCTAAATTTGGGTGGTCCAATCAGTTAAGTTAAGGTGGCCCTTGTTCGAATTGTGACGTGGGCCTTGATGCCACTTGTCACACCTTCTGCGCTGTGATTTGATAATGTTGTGGCCGAAGGCCAACCAAGTACCTCAACTGGTGAATAACACCAGTATTAATCTCATTGACCTCATCTGCACTGTGAAGGGCAGACGGACACCTGCTAGTGTTATTGTATGCGTGGGCTACGTGACGAGTCATTTTATTTGCAAACCCCAAAAAGGGGTTGGGCCTAAAGACGTTGGTAGTAGCGGAACAGGGAAGTGAGCTAGAGAGTCTAATGGTGGGGCCGTGGAGGGACGATGGGGTCCGACTCTGGAACTGCCTGTGCAAATTGAACTGTCCTGAAGTATCCTGAATAAATCCTGATGAATACATCCACGCCGTCTGATCTTTGGAGAACCTGGTAAGATGACCTTTTTGATGATTTCTGTAAATGATCCAATGTGTATTCGGCAAACCATGACTCGTTGGGTAAAGATGATAAGACTAATATCTTGCGGTTCTAGCAAACACAATAACTTAATTTGATTGACACTTTTTAAATACTTTTTTCAATCCTGCTTAATCCAGACTAAATGATTGTTCTAGTGCGTGTGATGCATGGGTGAATCATCTCTTCTGACCCCTGACACATTTGAGGCTTCTTGTGGTCCTCAGTTATATATTATTTCCCGCGCTCTCCTCCTCCCCACAGGTAGGAAATCCAACATGGAGGAGGTCCAGGATGAACTAATGCACCGGCTGACTCTCGGTCGCAGCGCTCAGAAGAAGCTCCCTGGTCCGCCTCGCAGTGCCAGTGCTCCCGCCTTCAACATCACGTACGATTCAACGCCAAGCGACGTGCGCTCCTGGCTGGAGCTCAAGGGATTCAGCACTGTGTAAGTTACTTAGCTGCCTGGTCTTTTTTTGTACAATAAAATATATATTAAGTATCATTAGGCATTGCCTAAAGGTGAGCACCAGTCGAAGGTTGCAGTCTGTGTGAAGACTCCTGACATGAACACTTTTTTTGGATCTGATTAAATTTAGGCGGATCAAATATAATCCGCTTCACCTGTATACATGGACACTTACCAATTCGATCCATATCTGTGCCATGTTTACATTGTTAGTATGTATATAATATCTATATGTATAATATATTCGGATTCCTCATGACACAGCCAACCAGGTTGGAGAGGGGATCAGAGCCAGCCGCCGGTGCGAGTCGGCTCTTTTTCTCTCTTTCTCGCTTTGTTTCTTGTCTCGGGACGGTGGCTCTGGTTGGGTGTTGCGTGGAGCCAGCCGCTGGTGGTCTTGGGGTCGGAAACCACCAGGGATCAGCCATACTCCAGTACAGGAAAAGTAATCCACATTTGATATCGTGTAGATATAGAACGAATCGTGACATGCTTAGCCAGGCATGGCTTACCTGGTCTAAGACTTTGGGACGTGGTCCACGCAGGCCCAGACAATGCTCTTTATGGAGGCAGACTGATTGTGGACAGGTCGCAGGTGTAGGATCTGGGCGACATCATCATCATGTGCGGTCCGCCAACAACGCGCTCCTTCCGTCACCCCCTTGCCGATCCGTAACAATATCCCTGCGGTTAAAATCAAACAACAAGATGGATATGAATTGAAAAGTGAATCATTGTGTTTCTCCTCCTTCCTAGGACTATCAACAGTCTCGGGGTTCTGACAGGAGCTCAACTGTTCTCCCTCAACAAGGACGAGTTGAAGACAGTGTGTCCTGATGATGGAGGCAGAGTGTTCAGCCAGGTCACTGTCCAGAAGGCGGCGCTAGAGGTGGGGCCTCCTTTAACACTAAAAAAATGTGCACTGATGTTTGTAAAGAAGAAGATCTCTACGTTCTAGGAAACATGTCTTTACAAGTTTCTACATTCTAAGAATATCTCCCTTGACATTTTGGCAGTAAGGTAATATAGGCTCGCCAAGCTGTGACGTTCACTGTTCAACAGCCACTACTATGGTAATGTGAATTAAGCTAAGTCACGTGTTAGCAATGATAATGCAAGTTTTAATTAACATAATATAAGTTGAAGATAATGTGGGTGTACGGGATATTGTCACTGAAAATTGTCTATCATATCAAGCTAACACTGGTGCTATTCATGGTAATATAAGAATCAGAATATTTTATTGATGTAATTTACTTAATTATTTATATGAAGCTAATTGAATTGATGGGCTAGTTAGGATAGAGATGTGTAGCTGCAGTAAATGATAACTAGCTTGGAGCTAAGGTACTTGCAGCTCAAGCTGTTGAGGTTGTGTCCACCCTGGCAAGGTCTGGTGTGTGGTGTCTATGTCCTACCTGCAGGTGTTCTTCTGACCCTGCAATTCTAAGCTCAGTCACCTAAATTAACAAGGTATTGAAGCAGCCAGCGGCCAGTACCACAGAACGATAGGACGCCCCCTAGCTCTGTCAACCATATTATATAGAAAAAATGTGACGTCTTCACTGGCTTTGACTGCGCTCTAAGATGGTGTTGATTTGAGGGCCTTTTTTTTAGAAGCCTGAACGTGCCAATGGGGAGTGTTAAAAATGGGTCGGATTCTGGGAGGGTTGAATAATTGTACATATAATATTATCAACACGCATCACGGCTTTTCCCACTGCCTTGTACATCCTACAACCTACAAATTTGTTATTACAAAATTTCAGTGCAATCAACGCCAGTGCAAAACTTCATTTAAAAAGATTTCCTTGTCTGGTCAACTGGATGTGAGTGACCACCACTCCCAATTGTAGCATATACTAGTCCAAGCAGTCTACCCCACCTTCCACTCACCTTACTCATGGCACCATAGTCTTAGCCAGAACAAATGAATCGTCCAAGCATCGCTCCGACTAGAACAATCATTAGATCTGGAGCAGGCTCCAGAAGTTATCAAATCACAGCGCAGTAGGTGTGACAAGTGCCATGGAGTCCCACGCCGCGTTTCGAATTGCCTCGGGCGCTGCTTGGTTGGTCCAGACCCACCGGACCGTCTTGCCGTGTGCGATGCATGGACGATTTCTTGGTTTTGGCTTGCCAGGCTAGCTGAACCCCACCCTATCCTCTGGATAATTGGTTTGCACCTTGTCTCGCTAGCACCTCACGTTGGTTGGTGTATTTGTCATTTGTAGACTTGTTGTTCTCTCTCAATTACACAGTTTTTCTCTTCTGTCTCTCCAGAAAAATTCAGGTTCAGAGCTTGAGGAGATTATGAGGAGGCGCCAAGAGAAGTTAGCAGCCACCACCACCACTGGGGACTCCGGGGTGGAGTCATTTGATGAGGGAAACACCCACTGAACGGAGGGGGAGCCGAGTCGTGCTGGTGAAAGGAAGTGGGAGGAGTTTAGTGTGTTGATTTGCAGAGCGGCGCCAGGTGACGGGGGCGGTGCTGACCGTGGCTGCCGTATTGTCTCTTTAGGTGGCCAACGACCGTGAGGAATTTGCAGCCATCATGAAACGCCGCCACAAAGCCCTGGGATCTCCTGCGCCGTGATGGCAATTGAACTGACATACACATAGACGCACACAATTACTGGTACTGACACAACACACAAGAACCCACTGTCTATCAAGGCTTCCCGCATACTATCGGAAAACTACGCAGTTCAATTCATGCTTTTTTGGTGGGTCCGCACCCACTTAGCAGCACACACAGACAGTTATACAATTAACTGGATTGATTGTGAACACGCATGCAAAAGAATTCAATGGAACGACGCGCTGCTGGTAACCAACCATGCAAGTTTCCAAACAATACTAATGTGGTGAACACACAGTATCTATCGTAGAGAGAGGAAGACAGCGGACAGGAGTTTGATATTAACTAATTCAGTGCCACCCCTTTCAAATTCGGCACGTCCCAATGCCAGGTTTGTTTTTTAACATGTGACTCTGCTTGTCTCTAGTTCATCCTATTGAATGCCTCTCCATATTTGTGCTGTTATCACAACAAGGACCTCGCGAATTTGAATGCAGGGCCATGCTGAGCCAGCCTGCGCACCGCTTAGTCCAGGCAGACTGTCCGTACATCCGCACAACTTGTTGAAATAATTTGATGATTCAAATTTTATGACACACCACCAGTGTGTCACAGACGCGGACAAAGTATGAATTGGGCCTTGGTAAACACACAGAGCCAAATAAAAATATACACACTCAAAAGTGTAAACCTTTGACCACACTCATTTGCACACATGCATAGAAAATGACACACAGACATTACCATGCTTTGCACACTCTCTGCACTGACTAGTGGAATGGACCTGTGGCATTGGCATGGACAGCTTTGGGATATTTAGACCCGAAATCCATTCCTCAACCTCACAGAGAGAAATGCCTTTCATATACTCTTCTACGATTGGCTCACAGAGTAACTGTGTGTTCAAACCAGACGCGAACTGGCAGCAGCGAACAGCTTCAGTCTCCTCCCACTCCCGTTTACAACACCCATTCCCCCTCCCCGAACGCCTACGTGCGGTCTCTCGCTGAAGTTTCCCAACTCAACACTCGTCTCTGCTGTTCGCTGTGCTTGGCTCAAGTCACATGACCTGACGCGCTGCGGTAGAGGCGAAGTCAAAGCGGCAGACGCCAAAGACGCGCCACTCAAATCGCCCAAGACGTCAATTTGCGGGGCCTCGCGTCTAACCGTTTACTTTAAATATTATTTGGAAGCTCTGGGAGCCCAATTCGCGTTTGGTTTGAACACACAGAAATACATCTGGCGAGTATTTGACCTATATACACAATACAAATAATAAATACGCATGCACACCAACAAAATAGCCAATTAAAAAAAAACATTTGTAAAAATAGAAGATGAAATATATTTGTATACACTTTCATGTCATTGTTCATAAAATGTATTTCTTAATGTATGCTGATGATGGTGGTTAAATCTAGATGTAGATCATAGAAGGGTAGCTTCTGTCATATCTTGATGACCTGTGCGTACAGAGACTCTTTCATGTTATTTATCGAAGATTGAAATGTCAATACATGTTCGCTAGGAATGTAAACATGTTATTTATATCAGGGCTAGGAATGTAATTTTGCTACCAGTGGGGGGTCAGGTGACTGAATTTTTTTTCTTTTTTTGCACAATGATTTGGATGTTAGTTGTGGATCAACCATGTCTAAGTCTGTATATACTATATATGTATGTATGTATGTGTGTATGTATGTTTAATTTATATATAGGGTTGGGTAGTAGTACACGTACAGAGAGTTAGCCTGGCAAGCCGGAACCAACAAATCATCCACACATCGCAGGCAACTCTGGACCAACCAGGCATACAAATCAAATACAATTGTCTTAATCCAGACCAAATGATCGTTCTAGTTTGCCAGGCAAGAAAATAGTAACTGTAATCCCATACAAATACATTTTAAGATCCTCTAGAATAAATATGAAGAAGAAACGAAGAAGAAATATGTACTCTAGAAGAGGGGATAACATGCACTTGTAAAATTATTCCTATTCGGCCATTTTCGTAACTCATAAAAGAGCATGCAGCAGAAACCCCTTTTTCCCACTTTCATGTATCCCACAGCCACATTCATAGATCACCAAAGTAACCTTCCCAACCTTATATATAGGGTGGATTGCCCGAGAGTGGGCCAGTGCCTAATGTGGGACACCTAAGATGCAGAGGCTCTGGCTCCTCCCTAAACTAAGGAATGTCTGTGAAACTATGGTACAAGCAAACTATGGTAATGAGGCTAACATTAAGTTCAACTGATCAACGCTACATTTCACTGTTCTACCTTAGGCAACTGACAGTCCCACATTAGGTAGCTGCAAAAAAGGGCCCACATTAGGGCAATCTACCCTATAGTCATAAATGAATATGAATATATTTGTGTACTCAAGGCTTCCGTCATGTGCAGGATGTCC